>JAJEJO010004280.1:235567-248416 GCA_020662805.1 Glaucomys volans | reverse complement strand
TCAGCAACTTAGCAAGATCTTGTCTCAAAAATAAAAAAGGACTAGGGGTGTAGCTCAGCGGTAGAGTACCCCTGGATTCAATGCCCAGTATTGGGGGAAAGTACACACACACACACACACACACACACACACACACACACACACGTGTGTATTGGCTGAGGAATCCATTGCAGAGTGATGGATCTGGCCCTCTGACCCACCTAGCCCTGCTGGTCCTCAGGCCTGGGTCTTTAGGGCTAACCCGGCCGGAAGTGCAAGGGCATACGCATGCGCAAGGGGGCTGACCCAGAGTCCAGCTTGGCTTGCGGGGTGCCTCAGCCTTCCAGAGAACCCTCCAGCCACCCTCCCCATGGGTAGCATGTCCTCCCCGCCCTGACCTCCAGTCCATGGGGCCTCTCCTCCGCCCTCTGCTGCGGTGGGGAGCAGTTGGTGGCCGCCTGACTCTACCCAACTGCTTCTCTGTCCTCCCTTCATCCTGGTTCCAGCCGTGCCTGGTGCTGCCATTTCCTTTTAAGAATTTTCTCTTAAGAATTCCATGTCCTTTTCGGCTTTCTTTCTTTGTTTAGCGTTCAGCTTCTTTCCAAGTCAGCTTAATCCCCCCAAATTAGTGCCCATCAGTTTCCAACCTTCTTTTCTCTTCTCTGTCAGTTTCCCTGTCCCTGTCCTTTTGGTTTTTTGGGTTCTTTTTTTTGGCAGTGCTGGGGATTGAACCCAGGGCCTTGTGCTTGACAGGCATGCACTCTACCACCTGAGCCATATCCCCAGCCCCTGTGGGGTTCTGATTTTTAGCATTTTCAGAGAGCAAATGAGATGCCTGTGTTACCTCTCTTTACCTGAGCTACATCCTAACAGTTGTTTACTGTAGTTTATTTAGGATATACAAACACTTCAGAAACGGCCTTGCAATCTTTTTATTTTGTTGGTGGGTGCTCCTAGGAGAAAAGGAAGTTTAAAAATATTACAATCAGATAAATGTCAAATTCTTTTATCTCTTTATTCTCTTAAGAATTTTATCAAGCAGGTGAACGAAGGCAGTATTCTATCTTTTCCATCTTTTTCAGGTCAATTTCTCTGTCTCTCATTGATAAACCTTTAAGAATCATATGAATCTTCACTTATGATAAAAAGAAAAAGAAGAAGAATCACAAGATGACCAAGTTACTTTGTTGGCAGAAGAACCAGAAGACTCATGACTGACATTGTGCAGAATTCGCAGCACGAGAAGACTGGGGACATAGTCCAGAAGTAGAGCAGTGTGTTCAACATGGACAAAGCCCTGGATTCAATCAAATCTCTGGGTTCTCGCTAGCACCCAAAATAAATAAGTAAATAGAATGGCTAGCACACTTGATAATAAAAGGATGAGGAGTTTTAATTGGCCTATTATCTTTCAAATCTTTACAAACAAGCCATCTCTTATTGTCTGACCTCTTCCCCTCCGCTTAGTGCACCACTGGGTTGAGGATCCCAGGGGAAAGAGGCTCATAGAGTTTTGATTTCAGGCAAAAAATACAAAGTCTCTGGGGTTTCAGAAATTTTAACACTTCAGAAACTAATAATTTTTTCTAGCATTTTATATTATTCCATTTCTCTAAAAGTTCATATGTGAAAATATTGGTTTCATCTCTATCTAGTCATTCCTTTTTTGTTTTCTTTCCTGCTTTCTTTCTTTTTGGTAATGGGGATTGGACACAGGGACACTGGACCTCTGAACTGTATCCCCAGGCATTTTTTCTTTTATATTTTTTGACAACAGGGTCTCACTAAGTTGTGGAGGCTGGCCTTGAACTTGGAATCTTCCTGTCTCAGCCTCCTGAGTCACTAGAATTATAAGAATGTGCCACCATGCCTGGCTCTAATCATGCATTTAATATGTATTTATTTGGAACCAATTATGTGCCAGCTCTGTGTGAAGAGTTGAGGGATAAGAAACTATTTATATAAAGACACCCTTAGGAAGTTAGTCTGTCATCCAACTGGAGAGACAGTCTTTCTAAAAAATGCATGTAGCTCAGCACTTTCCTAGCATGTGGGAGGCTCTGAGTTTATATGCAGCACCATCAAGAAAAAAAAAAAAAAAAGAAAAGAAAAGAAAAGAAAAGAAAGCAGCACAGATACAGGTACAATGTGAAAATTGTCCCGAAGAGGCTGCCTTGGCTATAAGCCCAAAGGAGGATGGAACTGATTTTGCCTGAGGACATTAAGGAAGCCTTGGGTTGCAGAGGGTACCCAGAGAGGAGAATTACTTCTGCAGAGAACAGAAGTACCTGTAAGGAAACAAAACCATTCATTTTGGCTAAAGGAAGTTGTGTGCGAGGGATAAGGTCCTTCTGAAGAACCTGGAGATCATTCTTCAGAAAAGTGATTTTTCATAACCAGCTCCATGGTGGAATTAACTGCATAAGACTCCCTGGAGATGCTCACCGCCCTGGGGCTCTGAATCTATTTTTTAAAAGCTCCTGAGTATGTTAACCAGGTTTAGAAACCATTACTTCAGACAGCGTGATTCCAGTGAAATAATCTGAGTAGGGAAAGAACGTAATCAGGTTATCATTTAAAAAACTATCCCTTTGATCCAAATGCAGAAGTCAGGCTGAGAAACAGATTGGAGGCTTGAGAGAGAGACAGACAGACAGACAGACTCACTGGGAATGATGCAAAGGATGTGACTGACAGCTCATGTCACTGTAGAGAAGGAAGTAGGCAAATGACGCCCCGGTTTCTAGCTTGGACACAGGGTAGACAGTGGCACAGACCATCAAGACGGAAAGTCAAAAAGGATCAGGTTTGGATTGAGAGAGAGAGGGAAGAGAGAGAGAGAGAGAGAGAGAGAGAGAGAGAGAGAGAGAGAGAGAAGAGAGAGATTGTGATACTTTGGACATCATGTGTGTGAGCTGTGAGTTGACAAGTGTGTAAGTGGATGTGAAGATCACAGGGTCACAGCTAAGGAGGGGTATTTAATGCGAAAGGAACGAGTTGCCCAGACACAGGGAAGAGAACCTCACCTGTCAACCTCACTTGTCAAGCAGTACAAGCTAGTGAGCAGAGAGAGCAGGTGATGGAGTCAGAAAACTGGCAGGAAGGAGGGGTGGAGAAAAGGGAGAGCCTGGTGTCCTCTCCCAGCAGCCTCAAAGAAGAAAGGTGGGGCCCAGCAGGCCCAACACCTCCCTCAAAGGCCACCTCCCACCCTGCACCACGCATCCTGGGAGCAGCAGCTGCAGCCCCGGAGGGAAAGAGGAGGGAGCAGATCCGTGGGGCTCCTTCAATTATTTTTAATCTCCTTGCAGATTTCGTCAATGCTCGGCAGCATTTTCTCCCAGGAACAAGAGCGGGAGAGTGCTTGGGGCCTGGGTGTGGCTCCTGCAATCCTAATTGCTGAGTGAGAAGGTTCTGGGAGCTTTGGTGTCCTGGAGAGCCAGTTGGAGGAGCTGGGCAGCCCCACCCTCAGGCAGAGGCCAACTTGGCCCCGCATTGCTTGTACATCTCTTCTGATTTTTCTTCCGATTTTTGTAGCACATGCCTGGTGCTCAGAGATCATTCTCGATACTGCAAAAAGACAAAAGACATCTTAAGAGGAAAAATAAGTCCTTCTCCCTCATTCTGTGCTCTTCACTGTGTTTTCATTTGAGTTTAAAGGAGACATGAAACATACGTTAAAAAGAGGTTCACAGAAAACCCTTTCCCCAGGTAAAATATATCCCATAAGCCCTTTTCTCCCCACCAGCAAAGTTTAGTGTTTTTCACCTGAAAAGTTCAAATCTCATTATGGATATAAATGAATAAATTTATCCAGCACTCCTGGGAAGTGGGAAAGAGTAATTACCCTGTGTTGTAGAGCTGGTTTTTGGATAGATAAGTCGGTGCTGTGAGTAGATTCATTCATTTATTCACTGGGCAGATATTTTTATTGACTGCCTACTCTGTACAAAATAGAAACTCTGTCCCGCCCACAAGAACACAGTATCGAGAGTGTGTGGGGGCAAGATATAACATGCAAGCTCAATTTAAAAACACTGCAAAGCATCAAGTTATACATCATTGCTTGCAAAATGAAATACAGAACGTAAGAGCTCTTGTTTCCCAGGGTGATCACTTGGGACCTGGAAAGCTCTGCTGAGGAGGGGACCTTGGAGTAAGATTGAGCAAAGTGGCTAGGGGCACTTACTGGCTTCCTATTGCCCCTCTCCATTCCTAGCTAGCAGAGCTGTTAGGGAGCTCAGCCAGTGTGACTGGCTGGTTAGTCTTCCCTGCCTGTCCCTCCAACACTGGCTCCCTGCTCCCCTGCTCCACAGCTCTGCTCTTCAGCCTCACACTCCTCCCATACTGGGTCAGAACTTCCCTGTCCAGCAACCTCCCTTGTTGTGTCCTGTGGAGTTCTGCCTCTTTGCACATAGTGGGGACTTTGGATGAGGAAGAGAGTGCTCTCTAGACAGAGAGGAGAGTGCGGCCAAATGTGCTTGGGGTGTTTGGAGGAGAGTGAGTCAGCCATGCTGGGTTGGAGCCAAGCTGTGTGTAGGAGAACCGTGGCAGGACAGAAGAGGACCCAATCACAGCACGTCCTGTGTGTCCATAAACCAAGCTCTGGATGGACTTTGAGCCCCTGTGGTGGCACAGGCCTGTAATCACAGTGGCTTGGGAGAAAGAGATAAGGAGGGTCGCAGGTTTGAGGTCAGACTTGGCAACTTAGGAGGCCTTGTTTCAAAATAAAAACTAAGAAGGGCTGGGGATGTAGCTCAGTGGTAGAGCAACCCTGGGTTCAATCCCCCCCGCCCCCCAAAAAAAGAATCAGACTTTGTCCTGATTGTACCAGGGAAGGGAGCTACCAGCTCAGTGAGGGAGGAAGACCAAGCTGTGCCCCTGTGGAGCATGGACTGGATCAATGCCAGATCAGGAGAGGGTAACAGCGAAGGTGAGAGCTGATGTCACCATCTGCAGGGTGGAAACATAAAGGAAAAGACAGGAGAGATAGGTGTCTCTACTCCAATAAAGAACATTCTGGCAAATGATAGAGCAATGGCATGCACAATTTAAGAATCCAAACAAGTTTCATTCAGGTTGGAGCAGAATGGCCTCAGCTTCTGAGCAAGAATTTCTCCACAGCTCTGACCTTTCACATCTTAGGATGCTGCTCTCAGGCCTGCTCTGCAGTGTGGGTGGAATTCTGTCTGAAGACTGCAGAGGCTGAGCTCCAATCTGTCATGTTAATGATCTGCTCTAGTTTACTCTCTCAGGAGACTCCCTACAAAGAGATGTTTCTGGGGATACAGATAGGATTATGTGTGGTATGCGTATGTGCAAGTGCGTATGTGTGCCTCTGTGTGTGTGCACCAGTGACTTCTCGGGATCTCCTGCTTCCCTAGATCTTATCTGGAGCTAAACATTGTCCAGGAGCTGCCTGATGGATCATAATCTCTGTTAAGACAGTCTCTTGGGGCTCAGTAAGCCTGAATTTGAAAAGTGCCCCAGCTTCACATTTATCCCAGTTGGAGGGGCAGAGCTGGTTTTAACAAACCTCTTGCCTTGCAGGCAAAGAGCTAATGGTAAAAATGACTATTCAAGTAAAGCCTGGGTGTGCCAGCTTTTTAATTTTTTCCAGGGTGCATTAATTTGGCAATGATGATTATATATCTTGGCAAATGGGGAAATTGAAAAAAATGCTAGGTAAAGGAAGGAAGGGAGAAAGTTGTGCGGAGGGAGAAGAGAGATGAGAGGACTGGGAATGCAGAGGGGGAAAACGTTAGCAGCAGAGAGAGAAGAAAGGAGAAAGGCAGGGGGTGTAGCTCAGGGGTAGGGCAAGCGCTTAGCATTCACTGAGGTGAGGGTTCAATGCCCAGCACTCTCCCCACTCCCCCAAGAAAAGGGAAAGAGGAGACAGGAAAAGATCATGAAGAACCAATGAAGAATCGTGAGTCCTGCATGAAAAGGGAAAGAAAAGGTCTGACTTCAATGAGATTCTGACTCTTTTCACATTTGGACCAGAGGCATGATAAACGTGTTTCTGCCCGTGTGCTGAAGGTGCTCCCCATGAGACAGGCAGGCTGTTTTTCTTGCTTTGAGTATTAGGCTGTCTTGGAATCAATGAGGATCAAAAATCTGCATTTCTGAAGCATTATTTTCAATAGCCAAAAAGTAGAAACAACCCCAAATGCCCATCAGCTGGTGAGTAGATATGTAAAATGTGGTATATCCACTCAACAGAATATTATTCAGTCTTAAACATGAATGAAGTTCTTTTGCAAGATCCAACATCATAGACGAATCTTGAAGACACTTTGCTACGGGAAAAAAATCCACGGCTTATTGCATGATTCCATTTTGAAGAAATGTCCAGAGTGGACAAATCCATAAATAACAAAAAGCAGATTGGTTGTTGCCAGGGACTGAAGGGAGATGGGGAGTGATGGCTAATGGGATTCCCATTGGAGGGGTAAAAATGTTCTGGAATTAGGATGGTGGCTGTACAACTTTGCGTGTATTCTAAAAGTCACCGAATTGTCGGCTTCAAGGGCAAATTTATGGCATGGGAATTATATCTCAATACAATAAGAAGCATATTTGCATTTCTACAACTATGCTTCTTGCCTTTGGGGCTACTCATTTTATTTTATTTATTTTTTCTTCCAGGAAATAGTATCAAATAGTATTACAGTCATATAATTCAAAAGTCAAAATATATGAGGGTAAAAAGTGGAAATTCTTTCTCTTACTCTCCTCCATCTTCCATCTACTCAGTTTTGCATTCCAAAAGTAAGAAATACTGCCAGTTTCTTGTGTGATGTTCACAGATTTTGTATGCGCAAGCAAATCAATATATGAAAATACCCCCCTTAAGACAAATGGTGACACTCACATGGTTCTGCACTTACTTGAGGACACAATGGACCCTTCTGCACTGCATGATGATGTTTCATTTAACGATGGATCTAAATAGGATGGTGTTCCCATATGATTATGTAACCTGGGGACGCTAGAGCAGTCTTAGTTTGTGTAAGTTTGATGCTCACATGATGATCTAATTGCTTAGCAACCCGGTACCCCCACCATCAACTGACAGCCTGTAATTGTTAAAATCTTTTCTGTTTCAGTGCATATTGATCTCTGCCATTCTTCTAGGCATATGGATATTATTTAGTCTGGGGAGAGCGAGCTCTGTCCTGCTGAGTTGCTCTGTGATGTAGAAAACAGCAGTTCTCAGACTTGGCCTAGCTGCCAGTGAGTTGCTTCGTTTTATGAAGCAGTCGTTAGCCATGAGTTACTCCATTTTAAGTACAAGGGCCAAGGTAGGATGATACTCTGTACCTTGTATCTAGACACCCACCATCTGCCCCGCATAATCCTAAGGCACAAATTCATAAATAATTTTTTGAGTCAACTTAATAAATGAAATCAGGGTACCTGAACACATGGGCATCTCAAATCATATCAGTAACACTGACATAGGAGCTTATTAACTTCAGCAGAGGTAACCCCCTCATCTAAGACACATAAGAGGAAGAGCACCCCGAGACTGGACATGGTTGCACACTGACCCCATCACCTGGTCAGTGTCATGAGCCTTGCTCAGGAAAATCTGACGTGGTGATGAACTTCTGACTCTGTCTCTGGGATTCGGCTCAGCTCAGTTCCTCCTGCCAACAACAAGGGGCACTGCCCACCTCAAGCTGGCTCCTCAGGCTGTCACTTTGAAACTGCCCGTCCCTGGACCCTCGCCTCCACTCTGCCTCAGTCAGGCCATCAAGTGCACTGTGAGTATTTTCAAAGAATTTAAAGCTGATGAACTGGGCACAGTGGTCGATCCCAGTGACTTGGAAGGCTGAGGCAGGAGGATCGAAAGTTCAAAGCCAGCCTCAGCAACTTAGCAAAGCCCTAAGCAACAAGCAACTTAGCAAAACCCTGTCTCTAAATAAAATATTAAAAGGGCTGGGGATGTGACTCAGTGGTTAACTGCCCCTGGGTTCAATACTGGTACCAAAAAACAAAAAACAAAAAACGAAAAAAACCCAGCAATGAAAGCAATGTGGTATGTAAATCTATTGTTATTCAATAAATTCTGAATTGGGGAAAGACACAAAAGGGTCTGCTCTATGTTTTTGGCATAGCTTGCTTACGACAAGTCTCCTCTTTGGTCCTTTACAATCCTTTATAACTCCAGTGAATAATTTTCTTTCTATGTGATCCACAAAAAGGGTACTTGGAGATTAAGAAATAGAGGAGTCCATACCTTTGCAGTTTGGGTAGATATTTTCCAGCATCCAGCATCTCTGCATCTACAAGGACATGAGTTTATCCTCCTACTAGTACTGTGTGGAAGTGCCTGTCCCCAGGTACTGTCAACACACTGCTAAATGTTCTGTTATGACTAAACCATATGGTGAATAAAGGCTTCAAAGCGTGGATTTCTTTTTCTTTCTTTCTTTCTTTTTTTTTCTTTTTTTTTTTTGCAGTACCAGGACTTGAATCCTGGGCCTCATGCATGCTGGGCAGGCGCTCTGCCTACCACTGAGCCACATACCCAGCTCCTCCCCCCATTTTTAAATTCCCCCCACACACTAGGGATTGAACCCAGGGGCACTCTGCCACTGAGCTCCTCCCTCAGACCTTTGTATGTAATTTTTCTTTTTTTTTAAAATTTTTTGAGACAGGTCTTACTAAGTTGCTGAGGCTGGCCTGAAATTTGCTCTCTTCCTGCCTCAGCCTCCCAAGCTGCTGGGACTACAGACTTGCACTGCCATACTCTGCTTTCAGTGTGGGTTTAGCTTGTTTTTTACTTATTAGAGAGGTTGGCAGTTTTTTGATTAGGAAGAGCCTTTTCTATGAATTGTTACCCTTTTCTTAAACTGAGTTTGTTTTGTTTATTTATTTTTCTTTCTTTCTTTTTCTTTGGTTGTACTGGGGACTGAATGGAAGGGCACTCTACCACTGAGCCACATCCCCAGCCCTTTTTAATTTTTATCTTGAGACAGGAGCTCCCTAAATTTCCCAGGCTGGCCTCAAACCTGTGACCTTCCTGCTTAATCCTCCAAATTGCTGAGATTACAGATGTGTGCCACCATGCCTGACCTTGTTTGTTATTAATTTTCAGGAGCACTTATCTATGTCTTTGTCATATAAGTTGCCAATTTTTTTTTGTTTTTTTGTATTTGTATTTTTTTGTATTTTAATAGTACTTCACTAGCAGGGTATAGTGGTGCATGCCTATAATCCCAGCTGTTCAGGAGGCTAAGGCAGGAGAAACACAAGTTCAGCCTCAACAATTTAGTGAGACCCTGTCTCAAAATAAAAAGTTAAAAAGGCCGGGGTTGTAGCTCAGTGGTAAAATGCTCCTGGTTTCTAAAAGCACTTCATATCCTTCAGGTTCAATTCCTAGGACCAAGAAAAAAAAAGTGCTTCATTTTAATATTTTAAATAGACTTCAATTTTAAATTTTAATTTATTAAGTTAAACTTTGAATCATTTTTAGTAAATTTATTAATAATTATTAATATTAAATAATAGATATTAAATTTTAATACCTTTATTAAAACTTAAGTGTACTTTTTCCCACAAAGATGTACTATTATTATTGTTTAATGAGGTTAAATTGATTGATCTTTTCTTCTACAGTTTCTGGGACTCATGCTGTAACTGAGGAAAAACCTAAATAAACCCTCAAGCTTCATGTGCTTTATGTATGTATGTATGTATGCATGTATTTCTTTTGAGCTTGGGGGGTAGTCTTGCAGAGTTGCTGAGGATCTTGTTAAGTTGCCAAGGCTGGCCTCAAACCTGCAATCCTCCTGCCTTGACCTCCCTAGTCTAAGGGGTTACAGGCATGTGACACTGGCTCCC
This sequence comes from Glaucomys volans, assembly GCA_020662805.1. Lineage (NCBI taxonomy): Eukaryota > Metazoa > Chordata > Mammalia > Rodentia > Sciuridae > Glaucomys > Glaucomys volans. The sequence continues at coordinate 238,588 of JAJEJO010004280.1, read as the reverse complement.
TTGCTTTTAGTTGACTTCATAAACCATTAATTTTGGAAGTCCTGCCACTGGCAAATATATTATTAGTCTCCGACACCTGTGACATGTGGGTTATGGTGATCACCTGCTAAGTTGCCTTGGTTGCATTTCAGGGCCTCGCAGGCCACTTTTGCTGAAAATGCTGCCTCTTGGCTTGGGCCTGCAGATGTCCCACTGGTGAGTGGAAGGAGACACAAAGGCGTGGCTTCTCTGCCTTCACTGTCTGTCTCCTTTGTTAGCTCGCCCTTCAAGTCAGATCTCTGCTCAGCCCGGCATGCAGGCACGTTGGTCTTTTGAGAAGCGCTTTGTGTGGAACTGTAATGCAGGGCTGATTTGACGTAGACTTGCTTACTCTCCTCTTCCCCCTTTAAGACAGAAGACACCAAGATGGGAGCAGCTGGGACAGTCTCCAGTCTCCTGTCGTGGGCCCTTCCTAATGGCTGGGGATATAGCTCAATTAGTAGAGTGCTTGCCTTGAAAGCATAGGGCCCTGGGTTCAATCCCCAGCACCACCACCAAAAGAAAAAAAAAAAAGTAATTACACTAATGGTTGACTCCCGCTTCTCCCTTGCCTCCTGTAAAGCCTTTTCACATCCCGAGGTCCCAAAGGGTCACTAAGGGTGTATGTGACCCACATCTCCCAAGCTGGCCTGTTACTAATAGCGCTCTGTCTCCTCTCCCGACTCTCTGGCTTTACCCAGCAGTAGCAGCAGCAGGATTGGACCTTTTCCGAGTTACAGTGCTTTAAAAAAGCTATTTGAAGGCTGGCACAGTGGCAAGCACCTTGTAATCCCAGCAGCTCCGGAAGGTGAGAAAGGAGGATCCTTAAGTTCAAAGCCCGCCTCAGCAGTTTAGTGCGCCCTGTCTCTGGGGATATGACTCAGTGATTAAGTGCCCCTGGATTCAATCCTCCTGTTTAGAAAATAAAACAAACTGTTTGAAGATAATAAAATGCTTTTTCTTTCTTTTTTTCCCAGTGCTGATTGAACCCAGGGAGTTATGCTTGCAAGGCAAGCACTCTACCAACTGAGATATATCCCCAGCCCATAAAATGCTTTTTCTTATGTTTTGTTCTAATTACTAGGCAGTACTTTTATGGTTTTATTTTTTATTTTTATTTTTTACTTTTAAATCTTTGATTCATGACACGTCTTTGATGTGAGGAAGCTGAAGGGTTATGAAAAATAATATTCCTATAAGATAACTCCCCAAGAAAATGGACAGTGTGGCTCGAGAAGTGGGAAAGGAAATTGGTGGAACGTTAAACCTCTCCCAGTGCATTCCTGAAACCAGAGCCCTACAGGAAAAGGGTGGATGTGGAATGCTAGGCCTTAAACCTTGACCTTCTCCATGTCAACCTAGTCCTGAATGACATTGGGCAAGATCTGAATACTCATCCTTCCCCGTCTAATTTTAACCTATACAGCTAGCCCCCTGATTGGTCAAAATTGCACCTACACAATGATCACATCCTCTTCCTCATACCCTATAAAATCAGAATCCCCTGGGATGCAAGGGCCTTGACTTCTGCCTTCCTCCTTCCGGTCTGGCGAAGTATACCGTGGAACCAAAGAAGGCAAATCACCAAGGGTCATCTGAAATTGTGCTTGGTTCACTGATAATCCGGACCAAATTAGAGATCACTACTGGCATAAGCCTACCCCCAGTTTACCTAAGACTGCTACAAAGATGTTTGACATAAAGGCTTGGGCTGAGTATATTGTGGAATGGGCTGCAAAAGACCCATATGGCTTCCTTATAAGAGTTATTTTAGCCCTTACTCCACTGTTCCCAGCAAGTGCTGTACTGTCCTGGAAATTGGCCAAGATGATTGAAGCCAGGGTGAAGGAGCAAAAGAAGAAATAAAAACGTCAAGAAAAGATTTCAAAAGCTAAAAGACTGAAAAAGGACTGAAGAAATGAATAGGCTCTGCATCCAGAGAGAAATCATTTGGAAATTATGCAGCTTTGGAAGGACTCACTAAGGTTTCTATGGATTTTGTGATAGTATTATTTAGTAAGTGAAATCTGACCATATAGAAGAATCATGTTAGTTTTGACCTCAATACTGTAGTTTTAGGCTTGGGTATAGAAGTTTGTTGGTATCTACTGGCAATTATTATAAATAAGCATTTATTACACAGGTTGAGTATCCCTAATCAGAAAGTCCCAAACCCCAAATGCTCCAAAATCCAAAACTTTTTATGCACAAAATGATGTCACAAGTGGAAAATTCCACACCTGACTTCTTGAAGGGTTTTAGTCAAAACACAAGTACGCTAAAAATACTATATAAAAATATCATATAAAATTGCCTTCAAGTTATATAAAACAAATGAATTTTGTGTTTAGACTTAGGTTCTATCCTCGAGATATCTCATGTATGTGCAAATATTCCAGAATCTAAAAAAATCAAACACTCCTAGTCCTAAGCAGTTCAGAAATGGGATACCCAACCTGCAAAATTCTTAAAAATTCTCTTTAAGTGACTAAGTCATTTGCCATTGCACCTTTTGTACTGAAATGAAAGCATCCTATGGAGAAAAATGAATTTAGATTATGAACTTTATTCAAATGGTGGCTTAAAATGGCATCCTGTTCTGGACAAAGGATGTTGAGAATGTAAAAGAATTATTCTCTCTGAGGTGAAAAGTTTGCTTTGACTTAAAGGAGATAGAGTATATTAGTCACATCTATTATCATTATTGCTTATTCCTTGGAATGTAATCGTTCCTGGATTTCTCAAAGTAAAACAGTATTAATCAATGAGTATATAGCTTTATTTTCTTCATTTTTTCTGATTTTAGCCTTTGAGACAACTGGCAATTATCAAGACATTCTCATTTTTAAAAACCTAATTTTATAAAGAATTCTCTTGATTATGTAGAATACCACCTTCTGGTTATAACAGTTTTTGTACTTACGAACACTGCCATTTTCTTAAGAGATGAATTGAGAAGAATAACAAAGCTTGCAGTGAAAATGCCAAATGCTGTAGTGTCTC
>JAJEJO010004280.1:201648-217734 GCA_020662805.1 Glaucomys volans | reverse complement strand
AAAAAAAAAAAAAAAATTGGAACTATGTGAGACAATGGATGTGTTAAATAACTTGAAAGTGGTAATCATTTTACACTATATATAATATATATTAATAGTGTTGTGCAACTTGAATATGTATTCAATTCTTCCTTGTCAAGTAAACTTTGACAAGATATAAAGCTGAGCAAATTTTTATTTATTTTTTTTGGTACCTGAGAGCTTAACTACTGAACCACATCCACAGCTCCCACTTCTTTAATTTTTTTTTTTTTTTTTAATTTTGAGACTCAGTCTCACTAAATTGTTCAGGGCTTTGCTGTGTTGCTGAGTCTGACTTTGAACTTGCAATCCTCCTGCCTCAGTCTCCTGAGCCTCTGGGATTACAGGCATGCACCACTCTACTAGGGTAAAGCTGGAAAATTATTAAAAGAAAAAAAAGAAAAGAGAGAGAGAGAGAATTTTCTTCCCACCAGATGACCATAAAATAAGACGTCTGACTATTCTAAGTGTTGATGAAAATGTGGAGAAATAGGAATGCTCCCCAATAGTGGTAGAAGTGTTAAGTTGGTTCACATTGAAGAAAACCAATAAATTGTCAGAATCTAATAAAGATACGCCTCCTCTGTATCCCAACAATTCCACTCCTAGGTAAAGACCATGGGGCATGTGCGCAAAAAGACACTGACAACTATGTTCATGGAAACCTTATTTGTAAGACTGAAAGTTTTAAGTGTCTGAAGTGCCCATGAACAGGGTCATGGATAAGTAAACTGTTTTTAATCCTACAATGGACTAAAACAAAGCAAAAGAAATGAACTCAAGGGCTGGGGATATAGCTCAGCGGGTAGAGTGCCTGCCTCACAAGCACAAGGCCCTGGGTTCAATCCCCAGCACCGCAAAAAAAAAAAAAAAGAAAAAAAAGAAATGAACTCAAGTTATATGTCTCAACAAGGATACATAATGTTGAGTAAAAAAAAAAAAATCAACTTTGCAAGTGAATGCCATTTGCCATTGCAAGTGTGCCATTATTGCCACATAATAAACAATTATATTTTTATTTTATGTGAATGTAAAAGGTGCATAAAATATGTGTAGGAATGACAAATAACAAGGTCAAGAAGACAGTAAGAGAAAGGACAGGAGGAGTAACTCAGAATATCAACTATACTCTATTCAGGTTTGTTTCTTTTCAACAAAATCACTGTTGATGTTTGATAAAGCTGGTAAAGGCATTTTTGCAATATTAGCTTCACTTTTCAGCACAGTTGAAATATTTCCCAATACTAAAGGAAAAATGAAGTGTAGCTTTACGCTGGGAGTTTGTGCAGAGGTGGGAAATCTGCTGTATAGTGGAAGGCTGAGTCAGGAGTTGCTGCTCACTCACCCTCCAGCTGGTCTCCCTCTCCCTCACCAGGGGTGGACATGGTGGATGGTTGACAATTTGTTGCCACTGTCCTTACCACACAGACACATTGGGGCAGGTGCTGGTGGGCAGTAAATGCTGCCAGATGCAAACTTTGTTCCCACGGTGGGAGCACATAGTTGACATCTGGTCACCTGCAAATCTCCTTCTGTATATGGTGACAACCTCTTATTCTGATCTGCCCTGGGTTGAGTTCTGTGGATAGGCTGGGAGACTTAAATGAGATGATCTTGATGAGTCTGGCATTCCAGGGAAAAGCCCTGGGGTTGGTTATCAGTGTTGCCATGACAACTGTGGGGCACAGGAATAACATGGCAAGTTGAAAGGTCATGTCTGACACTGATAACTGTAGATTGCAAAACCTCTTAGGTGCCTGGACTCTGTACTTGAAGCACATTGGATGATTGGTTTGAAAGGTGATTTTTCTCACCCCCAAATGACCTCCCATTAATTTTATTCTTTTTTCAGCCTATTGCATTGGAATGTTGCTTAGCAAACAATTATGCCTGGTACTTCTCTTTAAAGAAGTATGTCAATTAACTTCAAGTACAATCAGAGATAATACCGCTCCCTAGCTTGCATAGGCTTTTAAACCATCACAACTTTCGAACCTCCCTACAGTGCTGTGATGTGCTAACATTAGCGTGTTCTGCAAATTAGACTCCAAAGAGTCAGAATAATTAAAGGTTCAGAATAATTAAGCTCACAGAAAGCTGGAGGTGAGGGAAGGAATGGATAGGCTTCATCCATCATTTTTCAAGGTGAGGTGTTGTCTTTCTCAACCTGGCTCCTCACTACTCAAAGTATGGTCCGTGGACCAGAGGCATTTGCTGAATGTTTATTACAAATCCAGAATCTCAGGTCCCACTCAGTATTGGATGAGATTCTGCAGCTCAAAAAGATCCACAGGTGATTTTCATTTACATTTAAGTTTGAGAAACATTGAATCTTGCAACCTGAACCACTCCCCTGCCTTCCAAAAGGATGCTGACTTGGTAAAGAAAGATCAGATATTTCCAGGAGAGTTTAGGAAGGAAAGTTTTTTAAAAGTCACACACATGCAGATTCTCTGGGCTATCTCTATTTGTGGATTATATTTAATTCCAGATTATTATTCTGTCTTCCCTATTCATTGAAAATAACAGCTGTATTCTAGGAAACAGCAAGAAAAAGGTGGGAATGGAAGGTTATAAAATAACACAGGGTGGCAGGGGTAAGAGTAGCTCAGTGGTATAGTGGGTGTGTAGCATGTAGGCTCTGGGTTCCAAACCCAGCTCCAAAACCCACACAAAACAAAAAAAAACCCACAGAAATAATGGAAGTCCTCAGTTCTTTCTGGATCATCTCTTTGTATGATATGCAGCATGTTCAAGGCCCCCGTGTGCCTCAGTTTTCTTGGCTTGGACAGAGCATAGATCATTTCCTGAGCCTGTACAAGGACTCATAAGGCAATGCTTGTAAAAGTCTACGGGATCCTGGGACAAAAGGCATGACCCAGGCTTGAAGCATTATGAGGGTCGTGTTCTGCAGGCCAGGGGGGCTCTTGATTCTGCAGCCAGTACGACCATTTTTATCTCAGTTCCTGGTTTCCATAGGAGGGTGCAAGGGCAGAGGAGAAACAGATAAAGCATCTCCAGGCACAGGTGAGTCAGAGGAAGCCTCATTTATTACTGGCAGATCCATTGCTCACCAGGGCCCCACCCTCCCACCAATGGCTGTAAAGAACTGGAGTTTCTCATACTGTAGTTGTGATGTGGGGGGAGGCATGTATCCAAGTCCCCCAGCCTCCCTGTGGGAAGGGCAATTACAGCATGACATCATTAGCTGCAGATCAGCTGCGACAGGACAACCCACAGTGATGGAGCTGAGGACATGACTATGACTCTCAAAGTGATTTTTAGACACAGTGCGAAATAAATGTAAATGAATAACTTTTTTTTTTTTTTTTAATGAATCTCCTTGAGGAGGTGACTGCAAATGAGCAGCCTCCAAGAGCACCGTGTATCACTGGGGTGCCTGGCTTAAGGAAATTCAATACTTGTGAACCCCAACTTCCAAAACTGAGTAATTAGAGGGAAGAGGATGGAATTTTCACATTCTGCAAGAGACTTGCTTTACAAAGAGAACCATCTCTGGATTCTTCTTCTACTTTTTATTTTTAATTGTGGAATATATACATAACAAAATTTACCACCTGAACCATTTAAAAAATTTTTAAAAATTTGTTCTTTTTAGATATACTTGACAGTAGAGTCTATTTTGACGTATTAGAAATACATTGAGTATAACTCCACATTATGTGGAGTTACACTGGTTGTGTATTCATGTATGAACATATGGAAGTTATGTCCAATTCATTCTGCTGTCTTTCCTATTCCCATCCTCTCTCCCTTCCCTTCATTCCCCTTTGTCTAATCCAATGAACTTTTTTCTTCCCTCCTCCACCCCATTGTATGTTAGCATCTGCATCTCAGAGAGAACATTGGGTCTTTGATATTTGGGGACTGGCTTACTTCACTCAGCATGATAGCCTCCAGTTCCATCCATTTCATTCTTTTATATAGCTGAGTTATAGTCCATTGTGTATATGTACCACATTTTCTTTATCCATTCATCTATCAAAGGGTGCCTAGGTTGGTTCCATAGCTTAGCAATTGTGAATTGAGCTGCTATGAACATTGACCATCCAAACTATCTTTAATTGTACACTTTGGTGGTATTGAGCACATCCACCTGGTTGTACAACCATCACCACTATCTGCTTCCAGAGACCAAAACTCAGCACCCATTAAACAATTCTCCGTTTCCCTCCCACCAGGCCCTGGCAGCCACCATTGTACTTTCTGCCTCTATGAATATGATTTTCTAGGTGCCTCCTGTAAGTCAAATCATATAGTATTTATCTTTTTTAAGCATGTAAAAACATGTTTAACTGTATTTTTTTTTCATGAAGGCCACTGACTTTATAGATCTAAAAAACTTTACAAGGACAGAGACTGTTATGTTAAAAGAGGTGCGAAACTGGCATCAAAAAGACCAGTGGTGAAGGTGGAGGTGACGGAAGGGGCCAGGAGTCCAACCAGAAAAGCTGATTGTTTCCATGGAACTGGCAGGAGAAAGGGGAAGGGAAATGCATGCAGGAGCAATAATTCCAGAAAGACTGAGATGGTGAGGGAGAGAGCGCCCCAAGACCCTGGAGAGCCACCACAGTGGTCTTGTCTTCGTTCATAGAGGACAAGGAGCTGTCACTGGGCTGCAGACTCTGGACACTGGATGATGGGGCTGGGGACCCAGGGTTCCCAGACAACACCACAAGAAGGATTTGCATCACTCTCAAAGGCACCCAGAGCAGTCCCGGGACTGCTTGGCATTGGCACCAAGCCACTGGCCTTGTCCTTCAGCCATTCCCAGAACAGGTCTCCATCTTTTTTTTTAGCACCAGAAACTGGCCAAGGACCACATGCACCTCGTCAAAGTCCCCTTTCTGCAGCTTCTAGCCCAGGACTTCACCAATGGTGGCTAGGCTCCCCACTGGCTTCTCCTTGTAGGCCCGGCCACGAAGCCTCAGTGTTTTGGGGAGGTTGCCATCTGGTTTGGGCCTCATAGGCAGTAGCTCTCTGTCACAGCTGCTATTGCCATTGCCACATGGGTCTGACCTCATTACTAATTAAGTTAGTGCAAATTAACCAAAAGCATATTATTTCTCATCAAGTGGGGGAAACATGAAATTTTATATGCTAGTAGGTGAAAATTGGCAGTGCCTTCTGTAGAAAATTTCGAAATATGTATCAATTTTAAATGTGCATACTTCTAAAATTTTTAAACAAAATTTATTTTTTAACTGATACATATATACCTCAAAATGGTCGGTATTAATGAGGTAATGTGATGTTTCAATACAGGTCTACATTGGTAATGGTTAAATCAGGATAGACCTATCTGCCTCTTCAAACATTGATCATCTATTTATGGTGAAAACTTTCAAAACCCCTTTCTTTAAGCTTTTTCTAATGTACAATATGCCATTGTTACCTACTGTCACTACTGCAGTAGGGTCACACCAGAACTTCTTGCTTCTGTTAACCCTAACTTAATCCTCATGATCAACAGCATTTCACAAAACTAATGTCCTCAAGGTTCCTGCAGAATTTCCTTCCTATGTGGGGCCAAATAATACATCTGTTGTTCCTCTGTGCCACATTTTGTTTATCGATTCATCTCTTGGTGAATCTTTGGGTTATTTTTACCTCTTAGCGACAATGAGCAATAATTTAATTTTATAAATACAGGTGTACAGAAAACTGCTCAAGCTTTGCTTTCAGTTCTTTGGGGTATATGCTCAGAGGTGGGATCACTCAATCATATAGTATAGTAGTTCTACTTCTAATGTTTTGAAGAAACTCCATACGTGTGTGTGTGTGTGTGTGTGTGTGTGTGTCTGTGTGTTTGGTGCTGGGGATTAAGCCCAGGGATACTCTACCACTGAACTACATCCTCAGCCCTTTTTATTTTTGATTGTGAGACAGGGTCTGGCTGAGTTGCTGAGGCTGGTCTCAAACTTGCAATCCTCCACCTCAGCCTCCTGAGTCTCTGGGATTCCAGGTGTGTGCCACCACACATGGCTCAAAGTATAATTTATCAAAAGCAATCTATACCCATATTTTAGACAACTGGAATAAATAGTAACATCTACTTAATTTTCCTAGTTGTACTTTCAAAGTACAATGAAGCTTCAGAAGCAGGAACTGAGGGAGTCATTCCCCTGGGGCCATGGCCAATCTCATCTTGCATTTTGCAAGGCCCCTCTTATTGATTCCCTCCCTTCCTCCAGCCCCTTCCCCCAATCTGTCCTGTTCTCTCCCAACATAGACACTTCAGTATAATGTCCCTGCTGAACTACCAACTCTGCATTGGCATCAGGGAATCATGACTGTCCTGGAGACACTTAGAAAGCAGCTGATCGTTAATGATTTCACTGCCCATGGAGACTCTCCTTGTTCAGGCCATTGTGTGAGGACTGACTGTTCTGGAGCTCTCAGGAATCACAGCGGGGACAACTCCAGGCTGATCAGTGCTGTGACTGAAAGTCGCATAGAAGAAGGGAAGCCATAGAAAGCAGTTGTGGTCCCCTCTTCCTCCTCCCGCTCCACGCTTCTCCTTCCTTCTCTCTCTCTTTGTTTTTCTTTTTGCGGAGCTCAGGCTGGAGCCCAGGGCCTCTCCTAGGCAACTGCTCTGCCTCTGAGCTACACCCCAGCCCCAGAAGGCACTACTTCTTGCTGGGGATTGAACCCAGGGCCCTGTCCTTGCAAGGCAAGCTCTCTACCAACTGAGCTATATCCCCAGCCCGACATCTAATTATCAAGGAACTGATAGCTAAGGTGACTCCTTGGGAGAAGTGACTCTGAATCGTATCTTAAAGATGGAGGGGGAGTGGGCCATGTAGAGGACATGAGGGTGGGCATGTGCAAAGCCCAGTGTGGAGCTGGGTGCTGTGGCGCACGCCTGTGATCCCAGCGACTCGGGAGGCTGAGGCAGGAGGATCGCGAGTGCAAAGCCAGCCTCAGCAACTTAGTGAGGCCCTAAGCAACTCAGCGAGACCCTGTCTCTAATAAAATATAAAAAAAGGGGCTGGGGATGTGGTTTGTGCTCCTGGGTTCAAACCACGTAACAAAAAAAAAAAAAAAAAAAAAAAAAAGTGCGGTTGGGATGGCGAGAGAGGAGGTAAGCAGGAACTCAATTGTGAAGGACTTTAAAACTGAGTCTGCAAGTTGCACGCGCGTGTGTGTGCATGTGTGTGTTGTGTTAGGGATGAACCCAAGGCTTTGTACTTCCTAAACACATGATCTACCACTGAACTACAACCCCAGTCCCTAAGTCTGCAGTATTTGTGGGCAATGCATAGCCGTTGATATTAAACCAGCACATATCACGATTAGGTTATCTTATGATAGTTCCAACTCAAATGTGGAAAATAAATTGCACAGAGGTATGGGGAGAACCATTAGGAATCTGCTTTGTCCTGGCAAGAGACAAAATGGCATTGGCAGAAGAGAGGATAACATTTGCTTGCTCCTTCCTTCCTTCATTCACTTATTTGACATTTACCCAATGCTTTCACTGAGCATCTACTATGTGCTAGCATTGTGTTGTGCTGGATGCTGGGAATACAAAGGTAAGGAAGATAAATATGGTCCTTGCTTTCTCATAGCTGACACTCAGTTGGGAAGGCAATCGCAGTCAGTGTGTCAGTGCTGAGAAGATGCAGAGCATGTTGGTGCATATTCCAAGAGATGTGGAACTTCAGAAAATCTTCCCTAAAAATGATGTGTCACCCAAGACCTGAAAGAGGAGCTGGGTATGTCCAGGGGAAGGATGGCGAGGAGAGGTTCCAGATAGATGGAAGACAGATACCTCCACCCAGAGGTGAGAGACATCACGGCTGGGTGGGTGAGTTAAAAGCAGTTCAGTATGACTGACCATAGGAATCACGTGAGGCTGGTGAGAGAAGCAGGAGCCAAGGGCCTGTGGTCCACAGGAGGAAATGAACTTGTAAGAGGCATGGGAGTTATTGAGAGAAGGGATCAAATGGACATCTTAAGAAGATCACAGTGTGGGGAATTAATGGGCGAACACTAAAAAGAAAGAATCGACAGGACTTACTGAATCATTAGTTAGTTTTACCCCTTTTTAAAAATTACAATTATTAGCACATAATAATTATGCAAAATAATGGATTTCTTCATGACATTTTCAAACATGCATATAATGTACTTTGGGTTTACAGAAGGGCACGAAGTCTCCCAGGTTTCTGACTTGGGTATCATAAAACAACAAGAGAAGGGAGGGTTGGTAGAGAAGATGTTTTCATTTTTGCTCCTGTTTTTTTTGATTTTGAGGTACTTCAAAAGGAGTTATTCAGTTGATGGTTGAATATATAGTCCACTCACAGATACAGCGGCCATTGGCATGCAGAATCTAAGTAGTGTAGAAACCAGGAGACTGACTGAGATCAGACAAGTGAGCATTTTAGTCTACTTTGGGCTGCTATAACAGAATGCTTGAGACTAGGTCATTTATAAATAAAAGAGGTTTATTGGTGCTTACAGTTCTGGAGGATAGATTAGATGACTGCATCTGGCAAGCGCCTTTACTGCATCACCAAATGACAGAGATGTCACAAGGGAACTGCTATGTGCAGAAGGGATGCAAGCCCACTGAAGGAAGCGAGAGAGGACCAAGCTTGCTCTTTTATAACAAACTGCTCTTTGGGGACTAACCCACCCTGCAAGATCTACATTAATCCCGTCTGAGGATGGTGCTGCATGACCTAATTGTTAACTAAATGCACCCACCAACTCCATGCAGCTTCATTGGTTGTGCCACTCTGGAGTGGGATGCAGGCGTGGTGCCCTAACTGGAGGAACGGTACCACTGCAGGCAGGGAGGCACCTGCAAGGTGGGAGGTGGGGGCTTCCTGCCAGTCAGCTGAGCTCTTCCCTGCCAGTACAGGGCCAGGGAAGGAAGGGAAATAGCAAAATATTTGTGGGCTACATCTAAATCAGGAATCCAAATGAACTAAAAGAAACCCAGTAGGGGATTCCTAGTATGTCAAGATCCATATACACCAAAACTTTCATTCCCACCAACTAGTGTCTGGGTGTCCTCTGATTTTGTGAGGACTCAGCCAAGCTGATGATGGAAATGCAAAGAACTTAATTGCTTCCTCCAATATCATCTGAAGTCAACCAAAAGTGAACAGTCAGAGGAAGAAACTCAAGTTAATGTAAGAGCCTAAGATGAACACCCAGGGCATTTGCTGTTTGTCACTGCAACAAAATATCTGAGAAAATCAACTCAGAGGAGGAGAGACTGACTTTGGTTCATTGTTTCAGAATTTTCAGTCCATGGTCATCAGGCCCCATTGCTCTGAGCCAGAGGTGAAGCAGAGCATCATGGTGGAAGGGCATGGTGAGGCAAAGCTGCTCATTTCACGGAAGTTGGAAAAGCAGAGACAGACAGAGAGGAAGGGGACAAGATGCAGTCTCCAAGGGCACATCTGGAAGGACCCAATCTTTTCAACAAGGTTCCACCTCCTAAAGTTCCTACCACCTCCTAATGGTCCATTCAATCATGAACCCAATGATGGATTAATTCATTGATGAGGTGAGAGTCCTCATGATCCAATCACTTCCTAAAAGCCCACCTCTGAACATTGCTGCATTGGGGACCAAGCCTCAACCCATGAGCCAATCTGTACAATCTGAAAGCAAGAGGCTCAAGAGTCTTTGATCATCTTGCTGGTACTTTCTCTGAGTGACAGTTGATGGTGAATTTCTGCATTACATTTTCCCCATGCAGTTCTTGGCTTCTCCCAAGTTGGACTCACTGATGTCCACAGAGGAAGGCATTTTTCACAGGAAAAACTGATTGTCAATGTGTCTTGGAGGAGAAATTATATTTGCTCTTTGCTTGGCATCCTTACATCTCCTGCCTGTTTTCCGTTTTTATTGCCAGTGACATAAGATAAACTCTATGCCTTGAATGACAACGTATAGAAGAGAATAGAGATCTTTGTGGTATTCAGTTACTCAACTTCTATCACATGTCAAATCCAGAAATGCCCAGGTCCCCCAGCCAGAACAGTTGCATCATTCCAGATGATATTGTGAAAAATGATATTGAAGTCTGAAGTTTTACAACTACCGAAGACCCAAATCTGCAGTTCTGTGCAATCGGACTTTGAGGTCAGGGAGAAAAGAAACAGCAAGACTGCTGGGACTCTTGGGACAAGCTCAAGACCAAACTCACACAGCTTATTCCAAAAGCATGAGTTAAGAATAGGAAAATGGTGGGTCTGTGGGTCAGTGGTGAAGCCCATGTTTGGCATACTTGAGGCCCTGGGTTCTATCCCCAGCACAAAACAACAACAATAAAACCCTCCCCTGAAAAATCAGAATGTGAAATTACCTTTGATCCATTTGTTCTATAATTTTGGGGGGCAGGGGAAGGTGATCTTATACATAAAAATGCAGAGGAGAAAATAGACCATTTATGTTATCAGTGATTGTCTCTTTGTGGGAGGGATTTGATTTTCACCTCTATAACTTTTTATATTTTAAATATTTGTAATGAGGAATACTAATTTCATATTTTTAATGAATTCTAATTTTAAAATCTGAAAAAACCCACTATTTTTTAAATGTATAGAGAAATATAAAAAGGGAACAGGATACTGATAACATTTCTTCATCCAACAAACTAACAGTAGAAGATTGAGTCCTAGCAGAAGTGCTCAGAAATCACCCTGTAGACTGAGGAATCACGTGCCAGGCTAATCTGGCCACTGGGGATAATGTTAGGCATTTCCTTTAAACTATTTATTGTAAAACTGAGGAATGACAGAACTGTGATGGTGCGATTGTCTGCTAACCCCACACATTCTTTCTAGAAGATGAAATGACTTGCCTAGTTATTATCTTCTTTTTTCCTCTGTTGTGTAATCTGTAATTCTGTCTGGAAAATCTGGAAATTCTCAGGTAAAAAGTGGAGTGTTGATACCAGAAGCATGGTCCACGCCTCCATTGCCCATCCACTAACAAGGACAAGGTTTCTGGTTTTGGTTTTTGTTGTTGGTTTTGGTACCATAGTATCAAAACTAGGGGGGGCTTTACCAGTGAGACGCATCCCCATCCCTTTTTATTTTTTATTTTGAAACAGTTGCTTAGGGCCTCACTAAGTTGCTGAGGCTGGCCTTGAACTTGCCATCCTCCCTCCCAGGTCTCCTGTGTCGCTGGGTTTACAGGTGTGCACCACCAAGTTCAGCAACAAGGTTTTTTGTTTGTTTGTTTGTTTGTACTGGGGATTGAACCCAGGGCACTCCACCACTGAGCCACATCCCCAGCCCTATTTTGTATTTTATTTACAGACAGGGTCTCACTGAGTTGCTTAGGGCCTCACTAAGTTGCTGAGTCTGGCTTTTTACCCAAGATCCTCCTGTCTCAGCCTCTGAGCTGCTGGGATTACAGGTGTGGGCCACTTTGCCCAGCAGCAACAACGTTTTGATAAAAAGGAAAGACTTTTTATTGGTTTGCTAGCAAAGAGAACACACAGTGGAGTCATGTCCCAGAAGCTGTGATTCTAACTGCTAGGGGGAACTGAGGCCTTTTAAAGAGGGATAGAAAGGCTAAACTCCAGGTGTGCAGTCGTAATTCATATTCAAATGGTGACCCTGAGAGATAGCCATTTCTTTGATCTGCTGGTACCAGCTCCCAAGTCTGGATTCCTTCATTCCAGTGGTTCCTGAGAGGAAGGACAGTTAACCTGGCCTACGATGAGAAGAAGGATCATCTTGCTTTCCCTGAGGTGAAGCAGGCTAAGGAGAACAAGAAGGGGGAAAAAAAATGTTATTTATTTATTTATTTATTTATTTATTTATTTATTTATTCGTTCATTCATTCATTCATTCACTTGCTTACTTCCTACATTATACTGGGAATTGAGCCCAGGGGTTTTCTACCAGTGAGCTACATCTGAGCCTTTTATTTTTCAATTATTTGTTTATTTATTTATTTTGTGGTGCTGGGGATTGAACCCAGGGCCTGGTCCTTTTTATTTTTTATTTCAAGTCAGGGTTTTGCTAAGTTGCCCAGGCTGGCCTCAAACTTGCGATTCTCCTGCCTTAGCCTCCCAAGTCGCTGGGATTACAGATGTGTGCCACCTCACTCAGCTTAAAACATGTCAGTTTTAAAATAAGCCACCAGTGGTCAAATAGCTAGGTTTATACTCAAAGTGGGAAAGTGAACCCCTGATAAAGTATGAGAACAAATAAGTGTAAAGTTGTAATTCCTTAATTGTGGCATTTTTATTGATGCAAAGAATATATTGTGATACATCTGATAAGAGCATGCACACATTCTAAAATAAGGGATCACTACTAACTGAAATAGAGATTATAAATTTATTTCATTTGGTAGGAGGGAAGTTAATGCCATAAAAAAGACAGGCCTGGCTTTTCTAAAATTCAGTTTTAATGAGTGTTTGTGGGGCAGGAGATGGACGGAGATGCATGCCTGGGTATATATCTTTGTTTTAAGTGCACTACCCTTTTATTAGCCTCATGGGAGAGGGCCTATTTTGCTTCATACCAAATCTCTAAACAAAAGAAGTGCAGTATTAGTCCTGCAAGTTGCTACTCAGGTAGACACCTGACCCAATCTGCCGCCGCTGGTGGGGCAGGGAAGCTGGTTGCTTCCACACCCATTCCTGAATTGCGAGAATGAAAACCTACCTCCAAGCTGGACAGGGTCCAGAAGACATGAGCAAACCCACAGCTTGTCCCTGAGAGCGAGGGGCGTGTCCACTCACTTCTGAGGTCTGTGAAGACTTGAGAAGATTAATTGTGGGCTGGCTTGCCCGGGAGGCACATCACCTGGGCAGGCTGGATCCTGATCTGTGACAGTACAGAGACACACTTAGACACCCGGGTGTGTGAAATCCCCAGCCACAGCTGCTGACCTAGGGGTACAGAGACCCTCTCAGTCCTTTAGGGCCACAGAGAGCTGGCAGTGAAAAGTCCTGGGAAGGTCTTGTCACAGCTTCAAAATAAGAGGGTGAATGATCACAGCCACGTTTGGGAAATGATTGGCACAATTCTCAGTTAAATTCTCCAGATGGAAAGTAAATTTTTCTTCCATAAAACAAAATCTGAGTTCAGGAGTCTTCTAGGATTTTTCAGTTCCCATTGGGGTTGACTTAAAAATTTCACTGCCACTTTTTCCTGGTGTAGATGTCTATCAGGGTAACATGATGGGCTTCTTCCAAGGGACTCAGGGCCTGACAAACCTGGTCACAGAGAGAAAAATATTGGTCAAAGTGACCAAAATAGTAGATAAGGCTATGCCAGGTGTTTGACCCAAATTTAGCTATTTAGTTATGATTTTTTTTCCTTTGGCATCTTTGTTGAATATCACTTGGTCAGAAATGTAAGGGCTTATTTTTGGACAGTCTATTCTATCCCATGGATCCATATGCCTGTGTTTGTGTCAATGCAAGTTTGTCTTGATTACTATAGCCTGAAAGTGAGTTTTGAAATCAGGTAATGCAAGTCCTCTACCTTTGTTCTTGTTTTTCAAAATTGTTTGGCTCATCTCACTTTTTTACCTTTCCATGTGATATGTGGGATCAGCTGATCAAATTCTACAAGAAAGTCTGCTAAGGTTTGATAGTGGTTTGGGGAATCTGTAGATGACCTTGGGGAGATCTGTTCTCTTAATTGAGGGTTCTAATAGATCAGTGCTCTTGATGTTTCTCTGTTTATTTAGATCTTCAGGTTAATATCTCAGTCCTGTTTTGTGGTTTTAGTGTACCGTGCACTTCTTTTGTTAAATTTATTCTCAAATATTTCATTCTTTTTGATGCTGGTATAAATGGAATGGAATTGGAATTTTTTAAAAAAACTTTCGTTTTTCTTTCTTCCTCTGTTCTTTCCTTCCTTCCTTTATGTGTGTGGTGGGGTGGAATGGCAGGAAAGTGGTAGATATGGGATTAAACCCAAGGACTCATAAATGCTAAGCACATGCTCCTACTGAGCTACCTTGCACTATTCTCATCTTTAATTATCATTGTTAGTATATCAAAGCACAGTTAATTTTTATGTATTGGTTTTATGTCCTGTGACCTTGATTATCTGGTTTGTTAATTCTGGTAACAGACAAACATGAGGATTGTGAATATGTAGGTTTTTGCTGTCTGTTGATGAAGGCAGTTTTCCTTCTTTCCCAATCTCTATTCTTTTTATTTGTTTTTCTTGCAGTATTTCAAAGGTTAGTGTCTCTAGTACAATGTTCCTTCCTTTTGGGGGGAAGTATTCAGTCTTCCACTGTTTGTTCTTTCACTCTTTTATTTACTAATTTTTATTTTTGAAGTTGTGGTAAAGTATATATAACATAAACTTTAGCATCTTCACTGTTTCTAAGTGCACAGTTCAGTGGCGTTAGGTACATTCATATTGTTGCACAGCCATCACCACCATCCAACTCCAGAATTCTTCATCATCCCAACCGAAACTCTGCCCATTAAAAGGCTAATGTCCTATTAACCCAACTCTTAGCCCCTAGAAACCCTGTTCTTCTTTCTGCCTCTGCATATTAGACCATTCTAGGCCCTCATATAAGTTGAATGACAATTTTTGTCATTGTTACTGGTTTATTTCACTTAGCATAGCGATTTAAGGTTCATCCATGTTGTAGCATGTGTCAGAATTTCCTTTTAAAGGCTCAATAATATTCCATTATACATTCAGTCTTTCACTGAACATATTAAGTATAATGTTAGCTATAAGATATTCATAGACATTCTTTATCAAAATGAGATTTTTTTTATTCCTAGGTTATTGAGAGATTGTATCATACATATAAATTGGATTTTGAGAGATGATTTTTTTTTTCTGCAGCTATTGAGATGACCAAATACATTAGCTGAATATTGGGCATTAAAACCATCTTATATTTCTTTGATAAATCCCACCTGGTCATAGCATACCTATGAATTTTTTCTGAGTTACTATATATAGTTTTAGCTTTTACATGGCATAAATCCATTTTGAATTACTTTTTACATACAAGGTAAGGAAAGGTCCACAATCATTCCTTTCTATGTGGATATTGGGTTGACTTAGCACCATTTATTGGAAAGACTATTCATTCCTCATTGAACAATATTGGTGCTCTTGTTGAAAATCAATTGACTATAAATTGAAGGGTTTATTTCTGGGCTCTCAATTCTGTTCCAGTGATGTACATGTCTTCTTTATACCATACTACACTGTCTTTGAAATATATATATATTTTAATTTTTAATTGATACAGAAATTGACTACATCTATTGGGTACAAGGTGACATTTCAATACATGAATATAATGTGTAATGATCAAATCAGGGTAATTGGCATATCCCTTTTTGCAAACATTTATTATTTCTTTGTGTTGGGAACTTTCTAACTCCTCTCTTCTAGCTACTTTGAAATATACAAGTAATTGTTGTCAACTATAATTATCCTATTGTGCTATAGAGCATTAGAAACTATTCTTCCTATTCAACAGCACCCTGCAAATAATGTATTGATTACTGTGATAAATTTGGAAATCAGGAAGTATAAATCATCTGTCTTTGTTCTTCTTTTTCAAGATGCTTTGGTGAATCTGGGTCTCAGATTTCTTAAAGTCCCTTTGAACTTTACCTTACCTGGGAAGCATTGCCTTCACTTAGTTGTGTTCTAGGGTTATGTATGTACCCATGGTTCTTACATTTGAGAGTACATAAAAATCACCTGGAGAGCTTTTGAACCACTGTCAATAAATGGGCCCCCTCCCAGATCAGTTAAGTCAGAACTTCTGGAGTGTGAGGTCTGAGCATTGGTAAAGGACAGACTGGCTAAGGTCAGCCCAATTTGCTGACCCTCAGGATCATGAACAAACAAAATGATATTTAAGTACTGGGTGACTTGTTCCACAGCAACTGATAACTGATACAAAATGTGTATCCCGCCGGGCGTGGTGGCACACGCCTGTAATCCCAGCACTTGGGAGGCTGAGGCAGGAGGATCACGAGTTCAAAGCCAGCCTCAGCAACTTAGCAAGGCCCTAAGCAACTCAGTGAGACCCTGTCTCTAATAAAATACAAAA
>JAJEJO010004280.1:180966-201548 GCA_020662805.1 Glaucomys volans | reverse complement strand
TGCTATACCCCCAGCTCTCCATTAACCTTTACTAGAAGGTTTTACCTTGCTTTTACATCTTGCTATAGGAATAATGATAGGGATAATGTCCACTGTACCACGAGGGAAGAGGGTGGAAGCTAGTATGAAATTGTGCATATTTTATATATGTTAGAACTAAATTCTTAGAAAAGCTCAGCCTCTCCAGAGGAGTTTCTTCTTTCTAACAATGAAAGGTACGTATGGCATGTTTTCCTTTATGGTTGGGTTGCTAGTAGTAAAAAGTAAAGACTCAGGCTTATTTATGGAAGCCATAAAGGTTAAATAGCTTGGTATATTCATTTTTTTTCTCTCTTCTGTTATAAACTTTATTTTAATCACTTTTATTCATTCTTATCCGTAATTCTATTGTTTCATTCTTATTTATATTTAGTGATGTTATTATATGTAATTTTGTGGTAAATCACTTCAAATCCCTTGTGGGAAAGAGTGGGATTTAAATAAAAGCATGTAAGGCTTCGACTTTCCTTTGAGGGAATCCAAGGGTGTGCAGGACTTCCTATTCTCCTTTACAAAATATTTTGAGTGCTGAAATAAAGGTTGGTAACTGACTAGGAATGAGAGGTCAGGAAAAACTAGGAGAACCTTTGTCAACTTGATCAGGGGCAAGAATCCAGCGGAGTCCATATATCATTTATTAAATAGCTACTGTGCTGGATTCTTAGGCTGGGATGCCAGAGATCCCATTAACATGTGGACTTTGGGGTGATATTTACATCTGTAAAATGGGTTGCCATGATTCAGATCTGGAAAGTCCCCCCAGGCTCCTGCGTGCAAGGCTCGATTCTCAGCTTGGGGCTATTGGGAGGTGGTGGAAACTTGGAGAGGCAGGGGCCTTCAAGTCACTGGTGTGTGCCCTTGAGGGAATCGAGAGACCACGGTCTCTTTTACTTTCCCTCCTTCTCTGTCTGTCCAGGAAGTGAGCAGTTTTGCTCTGCCCTGTGCTTCTGTCCTGATGTGCTACCATAGGCCCAAAGCAATAGAGCCAACCGACCAGGGACTGAAAGCTCTCAATGTGAGACAAAATAAACCCCTTGTCTTTATAAGTTGATAATCTCAGGTATTCATTACAGTAATGGAAAGCTGAGTGACCCCTGGGTTATGGCACCTACCTGGAAGGCACACTGGGAAGATTCAACGAGTCACAGCATTTAGAGCTCCCATCACGGAGTCAGCACTTGGGTTTGTAAACACGATCTTCCATCCTCATTCTCTTCCCCAATTAGATGCGGTGATAATTTACTAAAATTATATTTACTTTATAAAATAATTAATTTGTTGAGTATGCAGATGCACTTTGTCATTCCTCGATTTAAGGGAGTGTTTGATATTATGGGGGTGTGAAAGGACCCAGGGAATGAGTGACAGAGCGACCCACCTGGCTCGAGATAAACACAAGGCAGTTGTCTATGAATCATCACTTCAGGGCTCGGGTGGCAGACACACTGTAGAAGGTACTAGAAGAGAAATAGATCCATGCACAGTGGAAGTGGCCAGGTATGGAATGAGAATTGCCAGCAGCGTCCATTCTTAAAGAATGGGTGTTTTAGTCAGCTTTTTTGCTGCTGTGAATAAAATACCCCCCAGCACAACTGTAGAGGAGGAAGAGTTTATTTGAGGGCTCACGTTTGAGAGGTCTTGGTCCATAGAAGGTCAGCTTCATTCCCTGGGGCTCAAGGTAAGGCAGGACATCGTGGTGTGAGAGTGTGACAGAGGGAGGAAGCAGAGAGAGACCCCACTCTCCAGATACAGCCATGCCCCAAAGCTCACCTCCTGCAGCCACACCCACCACTTCAGTTCCCTATCAGGGGATTGAATCACTAATTGGGGCAAGGTTCTCACAACCCAATCATTTCTCCTCTGCACCTTCTTGCACTGTCTCACACACAAGTTTTTGGGGGACCACTAAACCAACAAACAAGTAACAAATGACACTGTCATCATCGATAACAACAACAAGAATGGGGAACCCTCTCCTCTGCAGGGGGCTTCACTTTGTTTCAAAACCAGTTCTTCAAATAACTTTCCTTTTGCACCATATCCTATCTGCTGCATCCCTTCTTCTGTCCCAACACCGTCCCAGTCTGGATCCTGGACACCAGGACACACACAGCACTGGGGTCTCTCATAGCCCATCAAGAAACCACTCCAATGGTATCCACTTCTGATTGTCTTTGTTCTTCCCTGCTTGCTTGTGATAAACGGACAATTTTCAAAAATGTAGGACAGCAGATAGAAAGGGTGCCTCTTCAGTGACATGCTATTGGTTTTCTGGAGTGTCTAACTGAACTTCAAGATTTCTTGGTTCATCTGCAGTAGCTCAGGCCTATAATCCCAGCGACTTTGGAGGCTGAGGCAGGAGGATCTCAAGTTTGAGGCCAGCCTCAGCAATTTAGAAAATCCCTAAGCAATGAGACCCTGTCTCAAAAAATAAAAAGGGCTGGGAATGTGGATCAGTGTAAAGCGCCCTGGGTTCAATCTCCAGTACCAAAAAGAAAAAAAAAAAAAGATTCTTGGCTCAACAGCTCCTATGACTGCTCGGTCTACCTCAGTTCTACATTCCCAGTCTCACGTCCCACTAATTTGCCTCCACCCCACTATCAGCACGAAGGCATCAGCCACGCCCACCAGTTCTCCTTATGCCTTCACAGGTTCATGGAGTAGCTCTCTGATTTCCCTATGCCTTGAAGACTCCTGTTCATTGGGATTGAACCCAGGAGTGTTTAACCATTGAGCTATATCCCCAGCCCTTTTTATTTTTTAAAAGTCCTCACTAAGTTGCTTAGGACCTCAATAAGTGCTGAGGCTAGCCTCAAACTTTTGATCCTCCTGTCTCAGCCTCCTGTGGCTCTCATCTCTATCACGCCCGGCAAGACTCCCATTCATACGTCAGTGTTCATTTGAAACCTTCACTCCCCCATGAGGCCTTCCTCTCCCCATCCCATCTCCAATTTCCACTCACTTCTTTTTGTGCCATTTTCACATTTTATTTTCATCCTTTACTCCCCTGTCCGTCTCCCTTGCCATCCTGTGAGTCCCTGACAGGCAACAATCCTAAATTATTTACATTTGTATTCCTAACACGATGACTATCCCTTGTACAAATGGATATAATGAATGTTTCTGTGGTTTAACATGAAAAGGAAAAAAATTCACGAAGGGAATTTCCAAACAGATTAGCAGTCTGCTTGTAGGATTATTCCCATCTTAGTGATTGGTTAGAAGGAAAATTATACTCCCAGGAAAATGAGACACTCCCATTTTGGGGGACACTCCCAGAAAAGCTAGTAAATTTTCTCAAAGTCTTTGTTTATCTATAGGATGGCATGGTGCCATAAAATAAATAATTATACATGTGAAATATATAATTTGCTGGGTAATTAAAGATGGGATGCTAATTGAATCTATTTCCCCTCGGGAGCTGTCTCTCAGCAATTGGCATTTGGGGCCAGTTGTGGGTTGCAGCTGCAGAGCACAATTTAAGCAGAGCTAAGCAATCAAAATAAAACAAAACAAAGTGACTCGCTGTGCTATGGAGTCCACCTAGACGTCCCTGCTGCAAAAGCCGATCTGCTTGAAGACCCTCTGAACTTTTAAGCAAATGATGTTTGAGTCACCTTTGTATTTGTGCTTTTCAGGAAGCTCATTTAGGAAGTTTAAATATTTCAGGACATATTCAATTTGCAGTTTAATAGTGGATACTCCCTGAAAATTAGTTCTTGAGGCAACTACAGGTTTAAAATCAACCAGATGAAATTGCAGAGGTATTTGAAGAGGCTTGAAGTAAACAAGGACCATATGCTCTTTCTAAAGATTGAAATAAGAATAAATTGATTAATAACAATTTTTATTTAATTAATAATTAATAAATTAATAACAATTATTATTAGTGCTGGGTATTGAACCCAGGGCCTCATGCGAGTGAAGCACATGCTCTCTCCCTTAGCTATACCCCCAGTCCATAAAAATTGGACTTAAACTTCATTATTATTCCTTGGATGTCATTTTCCCTCCTCAAATTGCATCCTTGTGCTTCTTGAGATTGAGAATGAACCAGTACTTGGACTTAAATGGCATCTTTTTTTTTTTTTTTTTTTGGCGGTGCTGGGGATTTGAACCCAGGGCCTTGTGCTTCTAAGGCAAGCACTCTACCAACTGAGCTATATCCCCAGCCCTCCTTGTGCTTCTTTATCCATCGCAAGAAGTGAGATTTTCTGGAACTTTCCTTCCTTCTGCCCTCCCTTCCTCCCTCTCTCCCTTCCTTCTTGGCTGGGGATGGAACTCAGGGCCTTGCAGGTGCTAGGCAAGCATTCTACCATTAAGCTGCCCCTGAACCCCTAATTCTCTACATTTCAACAAACACATTTTGAATACCTACTATGTGCCAAGCACTACGGGGCCCATGCCCTTAATGCTCATGCCATTCTGGGTCCTAAATACTGCAGGACTCGGACGCCGGCCTAGGGAAGCACAAGGCAGCGACCCTGTTCACATCATAACATCCCGGGGTGGGTTTAAAGTCAAATCCCGTTGCACACAGAATGTGGTTCTGCGTAGCTTTCTCGTAAGATAACAGATTCGTAAAGTCGCAGAATGTAAAACAGACGTATTTTATCCTGAAAAGTAAATTAGAAGGGCTATGCAAGACTTAGTCCTTTTACCTCCCCAAAACTAGTGCCTGTCTGCCCACCTTTCCTCCATCTTCCCTCCCTTCTTTCTTTTTTTCTCTTCTCCACAAGAAAGGCTGGAAGATTGAAAATCTTGTAGCTTATATTTATTCCCATATTTGATATTGGATTTGAGCTTTGACGTGACCAATGAAGGCAAGTGCCATCAGTATTGCAAAACACTGCCCTAGAAAGTGACCTTAGAGATAAGCCAAGCGTGGTGGTGCACGCCTATAATCCAAGCAACTTGGGAGGCTGAGTCAGGAGGATCGCAAGTTCAAAGCCAGCCTCAGCAACTTAGCGAGGCCCTTAGCAACTCAGTGAGACCCTGTATCTAAATAAAATACAAAATAGGGCTGGGGATGTGGCTCAGGGGCCAAGTGTCCCTGAGTTCAATTCCTGGTTCCAAAAAAAAAGGAAAGTGACCTTAGAGATAGATCATGATCTCAGCATCTTGGGGTGACCCAGAGAGGGTGGCTCAGCCTCCTAATTCCAAAGGTGAATCTTGCTAGTCCCAAATTCCTTGGAGCAAATCTTCCTATGATTTTTTGTGTATTTAGGCATATTATGGTGTCAAACTCAAAACACGTTCAGAATAAAAAGTTGACCATTTCCACCCACTCTCCCAGTAATTATCCCATTCTGAAGAGCTCCATATCTAATATACTGGCCCAGAGGACCATCTCCTTATAGCTACCAACTTTCCTTTCACTTTATTTTTTCTAAATTTTATTGCAATAAAATTCATATAAAAATTTCCATAGTAGCCATTTTTCAGCATACGGTTCAATTAAGTATATTCTAAGTGTTGTGCAAGCATTCCTGCTATCTGGTTCCAAACTTTTTTGCCACCCCCAACAGAAACTCTATAAGTATTAAGCAATAACTTCTCCCCTTCCCCCAGCCTGGTAACCTCTATTACACTTCCTGTGTCTATGAATTTTCCTACCTAAGATATTTGGATATAAATGGATCCAAACAATGTTTGTCCTTTGGTTTCTGGCTTATTTCACTTGGTATACTCTTTTCAAGGTCCCTCCAATCCCAGCACGTATCAGAGCTTCGTTCCTGTGTATGGCTGATGACATCACACTTACAGGTGTTCCATACCTAGCTACCCATTCATCTGGATCGATCCTTTTTGGCTAGGGTGAATGATGCTGCAATGAGTTGTGGGATAAAGTATCTGTTTGGAATTCTTTAGAAGTAGAATTAGCTGAGTCCTGTGGTAATTCTATGTGATCGTCTTATGTGTGTGTGTGTGGTGCTGGGATTGAACCCAGAGTCTGTGCATTTGAGGCAAGCACTCTACCAACTGAGCTATATCCCCAGCCCTGTGTTAGCTTTTTGAGAAAATGTCAAACTACTTTCCATAAAGGCCACACTTTTTTAAAAAAGTATTTTGTTTTAGTTGTAGGTGGGCACAATACCTTTATTTTATTTTTATGCGGTGCTGAGGATTGAACCCAGGACCTCACTCATGCTAGGCAAGTGCTCTACCACTGAGCCACAACTCCAGCCCAAGGTCACACTTTTTCATTCCACCAGAATGTACCAGGGTTCCAAATTCTCCATATCCCTATCAACACTTTTTAAAAAAATTTTGTAATAATCATCTTCATAGGCATGAAGTGGTATCATTTGCCTAATGACTAATGATGTTCAACACTTTCATGTCCTGGGTGGCCATTTGTATCTTCTTTAGAGAAATGTCTTTTCAAGTCCTTCTTAAATTGGGTTATTCATCTCTTTTGTTGGATGTTAGGAGTTCCAGTCTATCCGGGATCTTAAACTTCTCTCAGATGTACGGTCTGCAAATGTTTCCCCGAATCTATAAGTTGTCTTTTCACTTTCTTCATAATGTCCTTTGGTGCACAAAAGTTTTAAATTTTGTGGTCCAATTCATTTATTCTCCTATGGCCCATGCTTTGGTGTCATATGTAAAAACCATTGCCACACCCAAGGTCATGGTTAGTCCTTGTGTTTTCTTCTCTGGGTTTTATGCTCAACTCTTACATTTAGGTCATTGGTCCAGCTGAACTAATTTTGTATATGGTGTAAGGTAGGGGCCTATTCTTTTGCATGTGGAAATCCAGTTTCCCCAGCCCCATTTGTTGAAGAGACTGTTCTTTCTCCTTTTGAATGGGTTTGGCACCCTTGGTGCAAATCATTTGACCAGAGACATTCAGACTCCTTTCTAGATTCTCAATCCTAATCCATGGTCTATATGCCTATGCCAGACTGTACAGTTTTCATTCTTTTTTTGTATTTTTTTTTTTTTTAGCAGGTTTTGGAATTGGGATGTAGGAGTCCTCCATCTTTGTTCTTTTTTTCTCAGGATTCCTATAGCTCTTGCCATTCCATATGAATTTGAGGATGACTTTTACATTTCTGCAAAACAATGACAGATGGTGGCTCCCCTCTGCATGGTCCTAGTCCCTGGAGTTGGTACAACCTGTCTCAGGACCAGTTAATCATCTCCATGGATATGGACTGCCAAAAGCCTGGTCTGCTTAGCCTTTTGATCAGTCTTGTGAGGTGGGGATACCTTAAACCTTGAGTCCCTACCTGTGAAGCTCCTTTTGGCCTGAAAACCCTTTTTCACATGGCTACTGCTCTTTTGAGTTGTCTTAGAGCAAGGGAAGAGCTGGTGAGGTTGGGACTTCAAGGTTCTTTCTTTCAATCATTTTTCTGTTTTTCAGGACTAGGGATTGAGCCTAGAGGTGTTCTACCACTGAGCTACACTGTCAACCCTTTTTATTTTTTATATTGAGACATGGTCTTGCTAAGTTGCCCAGATAGACTTCGAACTTGTGATCCTCCTGCCTTAGCCTCCCGAGGAGCTGGGATTACAGGTGTGTACCACCATGCTTGGCTCTTAAGAGTCATTTCTGTGGAT
The DNA here is from genome assembly GCA_020662805.1 of Glaucomys volans. NCBI lineage: Eukaryota > Metazoa > Chordata > Mammalia > Rodentia > Sciuridae > Glaucomys > Glaucomys volans. The sequence continues at coordinate 193,943 of JAJEJO010004280.1, read as the reverse complement.
TAAAATTTAAATGCTTGTATTCTATCTTTGCCCTTTTTTTGGCCAACCAACCCCATTTCCTTGGGCTAAGCAGAAAGTCTCACATGAATCTTTGGGGGTATCACCTATTGTCTCACCATGCATTTTGTTGAGCACCGAATATATACTGGATAGTATATAGGGTAGTATAACAAATATACAAGTCCTAAATTCATAACCTCAAGGAGTAATGAGTCTTATGGGGGAGTTTGCATGGCAGATGACTGTTTTAAACATTGGGGGTGTGACCACAATACAATATTTAACAACACAGTACATTTTGTGGCATAGACAATATGTGGGACTGGGTTCAGCTGAGGGACCATGTCATCAAGAGTGGGTGCTGTAATCAGCAAGGGTTATATGGTGGAGAGTATATAGACAGGTGGACTTCCTGTGGCAGGGAGGAGAAGAGAGAATGTTCTACTAGGTGAAAATGGTAAGATGAAGGGAGATGACCACAAAATCCAAGACCCAACAGGAGTGAGCTTGGTGGCTTTGTGAACCAGTGGGAGTCTCAGTTTTAGTGTAACCCACTCACACTGGGGAAGAGAGAGGACCCAGCTGCAGAGCCAGGGTGGAGCCCTGCTGACAGGACCCTTGATCTAAAGGACTTGTGTGGAATTACTGGTGTCCCAGGATTTACGGGCTCATTGTAGACAGCATCGGTAGCCATGACCTTTCCAGTTTCTAGAGGACCCATTGTCTCAAGGTGAAGGTGGAATGTGGCCCTCACCTTCACGTCAGCAGGTGCAGGAACTTGGGACAACCACCAGGCACACCCGTGTGTCTCCAGATTTTATACTGTAGTCACCTCCCTGGTCAAGGCCCTTGTCACTCCAACCTGGAATGACTGAAATAGCCTCCAGTCTGATGGCCCTGCCCTCGGGCTCACCTCTGCTCCAACCCACAGGGCAAACCAGCTCCAACCTGATGTGCCTGCGAAGATGTCAACACCACGTCATTCCTTTGCTCAGGAGTGTCTCCCAGCTCAGATCCAGACCCTCCTCTCCAGAGCTCCAGGCTTTCAATGGTTTTGCCCATTTTAAATGTCCCCAAACTTCCCAGTGTCCCTGCAAACAAAGAAATCCAATGCGCTTCATTCAGTTTTTCGTCTCCTTCCTGACCAGGTACTGCCCCTTAGGCCTAGGGACTGTCACAGGCAGAATGGTGTCTCCTCCCTCAACATTTATAAGTCAGAGTCCTAACCTGGGATCTCAGAGCATGGCCATATTTGGAGTAGGGCCTTTAAAGAGGTAATTAGGCTAAGATGGGGTCACGGTAGTGGACCCTTTCCTGATCTGACTGGTGTCCTTGAAGAAGAGGAGATCGGGACACAGACACACAGAGAAGGACACCTGGAGAAGACAGCTGTCTCCAAGCCCAGGAGAGAGGCCTCCAGAGAAACCAGGCCTGCTGAGACCTTGATCTCAGGCTTCAGGCATCCAGGACCGTCAGAAGATAAACATCTGTTGCCGAAGCCACCCAGGCTGCGGCACTTTGTTGTGGGAGCTGGGGCACCTGAGACAAACCTTTGCCAGACCTCCCTCGACAGTGGCAATTATGAACCTGTGCACATGTTTTTTTTCTTATAAAAATAAATTATATTATACACATTTTGTAATTGAATTTTTATTTTAGATTTCATTTATTTATTTAGGTGCTGGGGAGTGAACCCAGGACCTTGCACACGCTAAGGACATGCCCAACCACTGAGCTACAGCCTCAGCTCTGACAACTGAATTTCTCTTCTCTTTTTTGTGGGGCTGGGTGTTGAACTCAGGGCCTCCTGCATGATAGGCAAGTGCTCTACCGCAGAGCTATGACCCCAACCTCCAGTCCTTTTTATTTTGAGACAGGGTCTCACTAAGTTGCTCAGGCTGCTCTCAAATCTGCAATCCTCCTGCATCAACTTACTGAGGAGCTGGGATTACAGGCATAATCACACCCAGCCATCACACTAACCCTAGCCATGAACATTTTAACTTAGCATTATTCATGGACATCTTCCATGTCTGTTTGTCCATCAGTCCTTCCTTCCTTCCAAACAAGGGATTGAACCCAGGAACTCTCCTCCACTGAGCTACATCCCCAGCCCTTTCTATTTTTTTATTTTGAGACAGGGTCTATCTAAGTTGCTAAGGATGGCCTCAAACTTGGGAGGATCGCCTCCTGAGTTGCCAAGATTACAGGCATGTGTCCTGCACCCAGCTAGGCATGTCGTATTTACAAATCTACTGCATTCTTTTTTCATAAGTACATAGTATTCCATGTACTCCCTCCACCTTTTTAATTGCAAAATGTCACTGATGTCAATTTTATTGAAACTTACAGACTCTATATCATGAGTTAATATATTTTATTCCAAGATCTAGATTGCTGGTCAGGCATAGTGGTACATACCTATAATCCCAGTGATTCAGGAGGCTGAGGCAGGAGGATGGTAAGTTCCATGCCAGTCTCAGCAACTTAGGGAGGCCCTAAGCAACTTAGTGAGACCCTGTCTCAAAAATAAAAAATAGGGGCTGGGGTTGTGGCTCAGTGGTAGAGTACTTGCCTTGCATGCATGGGTTACTGGGTTTGAGCCTCAGCACCACATAAATAAACTAAGTAAAACAAATGTGTTCATCTACAACTAAAAATAAAAAAAAAAAGGAAAACACTTAATAAAAATAAATAAATAAATAAATAAATAAATAAATAAAAGGGCTGGGGATGTAGCTACAGACTCTGGCTTCCCTGGGATGACTATACTAGGTTTTCTTCCATTCGTTTATCTTTCAGTCACTGTTTATTAACAAAGAATCAAAGAACATACCACAACATGTGACACTAGAGCCAGCTGGTCTACCCTCATCTTACAGATGTGCAAGTGAGGACCAGAGTTCCCTGGGTAGGATTCTTGAGTGTGGTAAGCATCTCCTATGAAGGAAATCATATGGTATGTGACTTTCTGTGTCTGGCTCTTTTAAAAGGGTAAATCTGATTGAGTTCATCGCCCACTTCACGGCTCCAGGAGCTTCTTGCTGCACTGGTGATGACTCCTATGCTCCCTACCATGGCCTCTGGGCTCTCGTCCTTCCCAGCCAGCAGCCCAGTGGGCTTTGCCCCTGCAATCACCATGCCCTACCATTCTGTCCTCCTTACTGCTATTTAAATGACCAACTGTCCTTTGAGAAGCTATTTAGTGTACGATCCACCAGCAGATGTTAAATGCTACAGGTCAGACGTGACCGCCAGTGAGCTTTGCAGTCAGCCCCTGGATCCCCAGGTTGCAACACCTGGGGGTTCTGCTCTGAGGATTCAACCAATCACAAACCAGCGATATTAAAAAAAAATGTGTCTGCATGAACATGCATGGATTTTTTCCCTTGTATTATTCCCTCAACGACAGAAAACAACTATTTTCATAACATTTTCATCATTTTAGATATTTTACATAATCTAGAGATGATTTAAAGTTCACAGAAGAGCTGGGCGTGGTGACACACTCCTGTTGTCCAAGAACTCAGGAGGCTGGGATGGGGAAATCACTGAAGTGCCGGAGACCAGCCTGGACGACACAATCAGACCCTGTGTCCTAATAAATAAAAGTTTAAAAGGTACACAGGAGGCTTGCCTCGATTTTATATAGATACAACACCATTTTACTTAAGGGCATCTCTGCAACCATTTTACTTAAGGGCATCTCATCAACACCATTTTACTTGAGCATCTCTGGACTCTGGTGTCCTCCAAGATCATGGAGCCAATCCCCTTTGAATAATGACAGACAACCGTATACTGCATATCCATTTCTCTGTCCCCTGTGGATAGAAGGACAGAATGATGGGTGGGGTGTCATTCTTTCATTCAATTATTTAATGCAAAATTATTACCTGTCTCTACGTCTTAGGTCCTGAGATAGATATAAAGTTCAGAAAGGCAAGGAGCTAGAGGGAGGCCCACAAGGGAAGTCATCTAAGAACTGTGTGGCACATAGAAACCCTGGGAATGGTCAGAAAGCAGAGCAAACATCCACCTGGAAGAGTCAGTGAGCCTCTCAGGGGAGGTGACAGCTGAGTTTTGTTTTGAAGAGTGACATTAATAGGTGCAGAAAGCAGTAGGGAGTGGGGTGGGGGCAGGGAGAACAGTGAGCGGCAGGTCTGGACGTGTGGACTGGGTGCTGAGGGGGACTGCACACCTTTCTGTATTGGTAAAGGGGTGGCAGGTGGCAGGAGGTGGAACCAGAGGCCACCCGGCTACCATGTGCGTGATGACCATACAGGCAAAAACCCAAGCCAAAACAGCAGCAGCACCAAGATTTCATTCTAAGCATATTCTATTTTATTAGCTTTAAAGGAAAAGTTATCTGTGGAATCATACATGTCACGGAATTTTATTCATCTGTCACTGCAGCCAGGGGCCAATTAGGAAGTCCTTTTAATAATTCAAGCCCAGAAGTCACAAATGTGGAGTTTTGTGAGTACCTCGGTTCTCTCTGGGTCTCTTTGACTTTGATTCTCTCTCTCTTGAACATCCCTCATTAGAAAATTTGAAATCTTAAATTTTCCAAAATCCCAAATATTTTGAGCATTAACATGATACCCTGAACGGAAGTTCGCACATCTGACCTCATGTGAAGGGTAATGGTCAAAATACAGGCACACAAAAATATTGTGTGAAATCAGCTTCAGGCACATGTATAAGGCATATGGGAAACAAACTTCATGTTTGGGATTGGGTCCCATCCCCAAGATATCTCATTATGGAGTGCAATCAGAATCTGAAAATACCTAAAGTCTGAAACATTTTTGGTCCTAAGCATTTTGGGTGAGAGATACTCAACCTGTATATATGTTTTGAGAATGTTGTCTGCTTTTTGGTAGGAGGGGGGTTTACTGGGGATTGAACCCACTGGTGCTTTACAACTGAGCAACATCCCCAGCTCTTTTTATTTTTTTATTATTTATTTATTTTTTGGTACTGGGGATTGAACCTGGGGCACTCCACCACTGAGCCACATCCCCAGCCCTATTTTGTATTTTATTTAGAGACAGGGTCTCACTGAGTTGCTTAGGGCCTCGCTAAGTTGCCTAGGCTGGCTTTGAACTCGAGATCCTCCTGCCTCAGCCTCCCAAGTGCTGGGATTACAGGTGTGCGCCACCACGCTTTGCTGTTGTGTTGGTTTTTAAATCCCCTTTCCCAGGTGAGAAAAATGAGGCTCAGAAAAATTGAAGAGCCTTCCTAAGGACACGCAGGTAGTGAGCAGGGTGGAAATTTGAGTCTACTTACCTCAGTCCATGTTGTAAGTCCTGCCTCAGCTTCCTACATGAATTCAGCATGAGCTACAGCAGGGTACAGGAAAATGAACAGAAGAGGGCAAAGAGGGAAGAGATTTTCAGAGGCAGATTTGAGAGCACTTGAATGTGAAGTGATGGAGAAAAAGAAATCTAGTCCAATTTCAAAGTTCCTGGCACAGACAGCTGAGAGACAGGGGCAAGGAAGAAGGAACAGGTGAAATGAAACAAGAACAGGAGAGAATGAGGCTCTGGATCATGAGTGAGGCAGGTACCTGGTTGAGAGTATCCGGAGAGACTCCAAGGGAGGGGGTTATTTTGGATTAGGAAAAAGCTTTCAACAAGTGATGTTGTAACAGAGAACAATCTAAGTAGAAGAAACGGGTAAGGTAATGTGTCAATCAACTTTTCATGACTGTAACAAATACGTGAGATAAATGAACTTATAAAGAGAAAAGGTTTTATTTTAACTCATGGTTTTGGTGGTTTCAGTCTGTGGCTCTGTTGCTTGGGCTTATGGTGAGTCAGATCATTCCGGACGGGAACATGTGGAAGAGTAAACCCACTTGTATCATGATCCATGGAACAACAAAAAAAAAAAAAAGAAGAGGAAGGAGTTGGGTCTCAACATCCCCTCCCACTGACCCAACTTCCTCCCACTAGGCTGCATCTTTGAATGGTTCTACCACCTCCAGTAGCACCGCAGGCTAGAGATCAAGCCTTTAGCATGTGATCCTTGGGAACATTCCAGATCCAAGCCATAGCAGGAAGCATGGAGTTATAGGGTAGGTTTTGATTGCTATGCACCAGCTGTGTCCTTGAACGGCAGGGTGAGCTAGGTGTTTCGGTGGAGTAGAAATCCTTGATTGAGCTTGCCGATGGGAATCTGAGGGTTGACCTAGGTTGATTCAGAATGGGTAGAGACTGAAAGTGGGGAGACCAGTTAGGAGGGTTTCGTAATAATGCTGGAAAGAAAAAATGGGACCTTGGGTTGGGTGGGGACACAGGGATTGGAAAGAAGAGGACAGTGTAAGGAGACCAGTGGTCCTAGAGTCAGCAGACTTTGGTAACTGGCTGTGTGTCGAAAGGGCAGGGACAAAGTCCAAGACCATCTTTAAAGCTTTGAACCCGAAGTATAAGAATTAAATTCAGCTTGGGGGGTCACTGGGTTGATCCAGGAGAGTGGCCCAGAAGAAGGTCGGAGAAATGTCAGGATGAGATTTGGGATCATCTCACATGCAAGATCATTGCAACTGAATTCTTGACACTATCAAGGGCAGAGGGAAGAGAGAGGAAGACAACAGAAGGCACAGGCTTGCAGAACAACCTGTTTATGGTGGAGGGGGAGGAGGAGGTATCAAAGGTGACCAGGACCATGTGGGAGGAGAATTAGGGCAAGGGAGAGGTTCAGAAGTCAGAAAGAGAAATTTCAAAGAGGAGGTGGCATGAATAAAAAATTCCTTTCACAGCCTATGATACACTGAATGCACTCTTGGTTTAAGGATATTTTCTACTCTGTTTTTTAAATATTTTTTTTAGTTGTTGATGGACCTTTATTTAATTTATTTATATGCGGTGCCGAGAATCGAACTCAGTGCCTCACACGAGCTAGGCAAGCGCTCTGCCACGGAGCCACAAACCCAGCCTATTTTCAACTCTTGCTGGCTTTACCAACTTATCAAGGAGCACCTGCACTAACAGAGGACAAAACGACCTCGAAAATCAGGTTTGGAGCACACTTGGTTCTCACGCCGGGGCAGCCAGGTTGCTCCATGGGGCCCGGGGGTTCCACCCCAAAGGGGAGCAGAGTTCTCCACACCCTGGCCCCCGTGGTGCTCAGGCCCCTTTGGGTGGGTGTCTGGGCTTCCTCTTTGGGGGCTCTGGCTGCTTCCACCTGGCTGGCTTCCTTCCATGTCCTCGCCAGGGGCATCTGCTTTTACCCCTGGCATTTGGGTCTGGAAAAGATGGTGGGATGTCCAGAGGCTGGTTTCTTTGCACCTTTGCCCAGCACAAATGACCTCTTGTCCTGGGACATTAGGAGTCATGTCACTCTTTTGATGAAACTGTGACTACAGGCAGATCCAAGAGAACGATGACAGTGTGAGGTGACAAGTACTGCCACCCTGGGAGGGCAGAGGCATGAGCGGTGGTGTTGGAGACTCTGCCCCTGAAAGTCAACCCTAACCCTAACCCTAACCCTGGTGGTGGGGGTGGGGGTGGGGGCACAGGCCAGAAAGGAGGCACAGGGCACTGGTAGCTGTTGACACTTGGAGCACTTGTCCTCAGGCAAGATGGAAGGGAGCAGCGGCTGCGTTCAGTGAATGGAGCAATGGAACCCGTGGCCCTTGCAGACATTGGACTGGTCCTCCCTTCTCCTCCATCCATGGAGCATGGCGGCTCCCACGCCAGCTCTGGTCCCACGGTCTGGGTGCTCAGGCATGCAGAAGCAGAGACCTCCCAGGCTCACTGTGCTCTGCAGGGTAGGGGCTGCCCTGCTCCCTGTCTGAGGGTCCACACCTGTGGCCCATTTGGAATGTGCTCTCCAGTCATGGCTTCTGTCTCCTGCAGGTGTCCTTTCCTTGCCAACCACGTGGACACATGACTGTCCATGCTGTCTCTGTTTTTTTTTTTTTTTTTTTCCAGGTTTTGAACCAGGGGATGGTCCCAGAGGCGCTTACTCACTGAGCCACATCCCTAGCCCCCACCCTTTGTTTTGTGACAGGGTCTTCCTAAGTTGCTGAGGCTGGTCTCAAACCTGCAATCCTCCTGCCTCAGCCTTCCCAGCAGCCAGGATTACAGGCTTGGCTGGTTTTACCCTTCTTTAAAAGTCCTAAATCATGTTCCTCTGAGTACTGTTTTATCCCAGAGATACTGATATTTTAAGCTTTTATTATCACTTAGTTCAAAGCACTTTTATTTACTTTTTTGTGCTTTCTTCCTTGACCTCTGAGATATTTATAAGTGTGCCATTTAATTTTGAAATAGTTGACATGTGGGGGTGGGGTGCTATAGATCTTAAGGTGATTGATTTCTTTTTTAAAAAATTATTTTTATATATTTTCACTTGTTGATAGACCTTTATTTTGTTCATTTGTTTATAAGCGGTGCTGAAAATCAAAGCCAGTGCTAGGCAAGCATTCTACGACTGAGCCACAGCCCCAGCTCAAAGTGATTGATTTCTAATGTAATAAATCATGCAGGAAACACAGTCTGCATGACTTCAAATTTTAAAAAAAAGTAATGGAAATGCTTTTTATATTTATTGTATTTGTTACATACATGTCAAAACAGATCAAATTGCGTACTTCAAATATGGGCATTTTATTGTACTTCAATTTTATCTCAGTAAAGCTATGGAAAAAAAAAAGATAAAAGCCCTAAATCAGAGCTTTGAGCTTAGCTATAGGAATCCTGAAAACGATCACATGAGGGGAAAAAAGTGCAATAATCAAATTTTACTTGCTTTTATTTGAACCCACATTTATCACAAGAGAGCAAGTCTAATACCGTCTCCTAAATGGCAGATTTTCTGTCTACAGTATGTCTTAGTTTCTTCTTACAGGTGGTCAAACTATTGACTACCAACATCTACTATTTCCTTCAGGACAACCAAGCCTCTTACTGATGCTGTTACACATACATGATTGTGTCCAAGTCTCCCTGTTGTGTTCCACGGAGGTATAACAAGAATCTTGCTCCATAGTCAGCCAAGACTACTAGGAGAGTTCAGGACAGGTCTAATAGTGGACGCCTCCTTCTTCTTTTTTGTACTGGGGATTGAACCCAGGGGCATTTAACCAGTGAGTCACATCCCCAGCCCCTTTTTATATTTTATTTAGAGACAGGGTCTCACTGAGTTACTTAGGGCCTCACTAAATTGCTGAGGCTGGCTTTGAATTCATGATCCTCCTGCTTCAGCCTCCTAAGCCGCTGGGATGACAGGCATGGGCCACGGCGCCCAGCTAGTCTCGTTCTTCTGAAGCCTTCAAGCTAACCCTCCGTGTCTTATTCCCACTGACATTGCAGTAACATCTTTTTTTTTGTTTGTTTTTTTGGGGTTTTTTTTTTGGTACTGGGGATTGAACCCAGGGCACTCCACCACTGAGCCACACCCCCAGCCCTTTTTTGTATTTTATTTAGAAACCGGGTCTCACTGGATTGCTTAGGGCCTTGCTAAGTTGCTGAGGTTGGCTTTGAACTCGCGATCCTCCTGCCTCAGCCTCCCAAGTGCTGGGACTACAGGCGTGGCCACCACGCCCGGCCCGTGATTTTGATATTGGGTGATTTTTGCAAATTGCCAGGATAGACCTTAAACCTAATACCAGCACTTTCTTTCTGCATTGGTGCAGGGCACCCTGAATTAAGCTGGCTTTGGTCCAGATTGGGCTCAGTCTTCCCTCGTGGGCAGCAGCGCAGGTCAGGAAGCCTCTGAACCACAAGGTGCTATGTAACAACCACGGCTGTGAGTTGGGGGTCTTGGGGCCTTGAAGTTCCAAGAGTGATGCTGGAGCTGCTTCTGCCTTGCTGCATTCTGGATGATGGGCAGTGACTCATCACCAAGTTATTTCAGCCACAGTTTCCCAGGGTGCCTGGAAGCAAGGAGGGCCTGAGAGCTTGAAGCAGACAGAGAGGAAAAACAGGGAGGAGGAGAAAGGGCCCCACCTGGGTAGGGCTCTGCTGACTTGTAGGCAGGTGTGAGTCACTCTTCTGTGCCTGAGCAGCCACACCCTTTGCCCAAGTTCTGAATGTCAGGTGGAGACTTCGCCTGGACCAGGTGCCCTTGATCAAGTCACAACAGGTTTCCTGAAAGATCATTCCCATTAATGTTCATGGCATCAGAACGGGCTGATGTCTTCTGAAATGTGATTTCTTTCTTCTCTGGGTGTTTCCTAAATGCTTACAGATAACCCTGAAGCGTAGAAGGGAGAGAAAAGAGGAAGAAGCCTACTTTGTACACATCCAGGAAGCTCGGGGTTTACGACGGAGGGGAGGCTTCGCACCATCCATTCCTGCCCTCCTGATCAACCACCTAACCAGCGTGCCAAAGAACGGATGGGCTGAGAGCCAGGAGGAATGTTGTGGGCAAGAATCCTCACGAGTTACCACATCATGATCACGATCTTTCCATTGTCTGCTGGTGTGTGTGTGTGTGTGTGTGTGTGTGTGTGAGCACAGGCACGTGTGTGTGTGCACAAAACTGCTGCTGGGAAGAAAAGGCCTAGGAGGGAAACACTTCATACATAACTACATTTCAAAACCTTAGGGACACATCCCAGACCCATTGGGAACCTTGTGGTGGGAATGGAAAATACAAAATTGCAAGGTGGTCCCTCAAAAATTTAAACATAGAATTAATATGTGACCCAGCAATTCCACTTCTGGATAGGCACCCCACAGTATTGAAAGCAGGGACTTGAAGAGATGCTTGAAGATCCACATTCGTAGCGGCACTATTCACAGAAGCCACAAGGTGGGAGCAACTTCAGGGTCCATTGACAGGACCATGAATAGCAAACTGTGGTCTACTTGTTTGTTAAAGGAAGGAAACCCAGCTACGCCCTGGATAAATCTTAAGGATGTTCTGCTTTTAAAGAACCCAGGCAGAAAAGACAACTGCTGCTTGCTTCTACTTATCTGAGGTTCCTAGAGTCGTCATGGAGACAGAAAGGAGAAGGGGGGTTGCCAGGAGTAAGGATGGAGTTATTGTTTAACTTCAGTCTCAGTTTTGCAAGATGAGAAGAATTCTGTGGATGGATGGAGGTGTTGGTTGCATGACATCGTGGATGTATTTAATGCCACTAACTATATATTTAAAAACAATGAGGATGGCACATTTTATGTCACATGCTTTTTTTTCCTTTTTTTGCAGTGCTGGGGATTGAATCCAAGGCAAGCACTCTACCAACTGAGCTACATCCCCAGTCCCATGTCACATGCATTTTACCCAAATCTGAAAAAAAAAAAAAAAAATTCTGCACACACACAAAACAACCAAAAACCTTGGTAATGAAACGCCTAGGTTTGAATCTTCATTTCATAACTATTTAAGAAATATGAACTTTGTCAAGTAAATTGACCAATTTGAGGATGTTTTGTCCTATAAAAGGCAGATGATAATGATAGGCACTTTTTAAGGCTCTTGGAAGGTCTGAGACATCACAAGTAAAGGCCTTTGAACACTTTGCTCAACAAATGTTAGATTTTGCTATTATTGAATCATTGGGTCTCACAGTTGAAGGTCAACAAGAAGCCAGCCGTGGGCTGTCTAGTTTAAATCTTCCAATTTGATTTAAAAAAATAGAAACAATAATTTCCTACTATGCATATTCATAGCCATAAATGCATACATCATTAGGATACATGCATATAAAACATAAATACATATGGATGAAGTAAGAGTAAGCTAATCTCTCTAGACAGCTTTTTTTTTTTTTTTTTTTTTTGAGACAGGGCATGTGCTACCCAGGCTGATCTCAGTAATCCTCCTGCCTCAGCCTCTCCAGTGTTAAGATTACAGGTGTGGCAGACTGTACCCAAGGCTAGTCAGCATTTGTGTGTGTGTGTGTGTGTATGTGTGTGTGTGTGTGTGTGGTCCTGGGGATTGCACCCAAGGTGCTCTGCCACAAAGCTACATCCCCAGCTCTTCTTATTTTCTACTTTGAGAGAGGGTGTCACTAAGTTGCCCAGGTTGTCTTAGAACTTTCTATCCCCCTGCCTGAGTCTCCCAAGTCACTGGGATTGCAGGTGCACACCCCCACGCCTGGTTTCTAGTCAGCATTCTTAATTTGTCAAATATCTCTGATATTTGATAATATCAGAGTCTCATTGGCCCCAAGTCCAACTGTATTAAGGAGTGTCTTAGTTTTTCAACCCATCAGAGATGAAACATTGGTTCCCTATGGGGAACTGCTAGGATAATGTCTGAGGTGCTCTGGTGACTGCATGAAGGATGGCCCGCAGCCCACAGGAGCCACGCCAGGCTGGCAGTACAGGTGGCAGTGGGGTGGCACAGGCCTCCGTCCCCACCCCAGGGTCCCACTCTCGGATCTGCTCCCTGTGTCAGAAGCCAGCATGAGGGAACTTTGTCTTCCAGTGAAGGCTAAAATGTGGCAAGGGTGGAGAAAGCCTGAGAAGCAATAACGGGAGACCTTCCATCAGATCTCAAAGGCTCAAGATCTTAGAGACAATATTCAGGCACAAACTGTGAAGTGTCAGGCTGCCATGACAGTGCTTCTCAGTTGGGTGTGATTTGCCCCTGTACCACCCAGGAGACCTGTGGGAAGTCATTCTTGTCAGTTGCACTGTGACAACTGACTGTACCCAGTGGGTAGAGGCCAGGGATCTTGCAGAAAAACCTGTAATTCTCTGGTCAAAGAACTGTCCAGCCCAAATTCTGAGTAGTACTGAGGTTAGGAAATCCTGCTCTAAAATAATGAGAAGAAATTAAAATCCATCCTTCCTCTTTAAAAAGAAGGGTGAAAGAAAAGAACTATTAAAATGGAATGGTTGGAGAAGAGACTCAAAGAAGAAGAGACTCAAAGAAAAAGAGCCTTGTGTTTATCATTTGATGTTTGATATTTTAAAACTTTCCTACCTTTACAGTCATGCATGTTGCTGTGTGCACACACACTTCCCCCACACCACACACATACCCACACCACACAACCAACACAACACACA
>JAJEJO010004280.1:158928-180956 GCA_020662805.1 Glaucomys volans | reverse complement strand
CACTCAGCACACACTGCAGACACACCCTCACACGCCATACCCACACCCCACACATACAAGACAACACCACATACCACACACACACAGCCTACACCACACGCAACACACACAAGCACACACACATACTGTTGAACATCGACTCCATTTAGTTATCCCCTTTTGCAGGGGAGACACTAGCATTTAAAGCTGGGCTTGGTAAGGAGGGGAGAGTCCTGCATAAAGCATCTAGGTGGCTTTGTTTAGACTGGATCTGTCAGAACTTGTTCCCTATCTTGCTCCACATTCAGGAGGAATTTGTCCAAACACGAAATCCTTTTAAACTTCACAGTGGGTTACACCTGGGAAAGAGCTTTATGAGCCACAGATTAAAGTGGGAAAAAGGTTTGGAAAAGCTGCACCAAACGATCCATGGAGGACTATGAAAGAACAAGAGGCTCCTTGTGCCCCCGACACCATCCTCCAGAAAGGGGTGGCAGAACCGCCACCGCATGCTCTCATCTGACTGCCCACGTCTGGGTCCTGTCTGTGTGGCCTTTGGAAAACTACTGAACTTCTCTGTGACACACATCCAAAACAAGGATGACAATAGAATTCACTTTATTGGCTTGTTGGATGGATTAAATGAGATAATGCTCACTATATTTGCCAAGGATGATAAAAACTGAACGAGGTGTATTTATTTATGTTGGTGCTGGGGATTGAACTCTGGGCCTTACGCAGGCCAAGCACAGGATATCCCATAGAGCTGACCCTGGAACATGGTGTATTTATAAAGGTTAAAAACCAGCATCTATTTGCTTTCAAATCTAAAATAATCTGTAGGTTGTTTAAAAATTGCAAGGAATGTGTTTAACTTTCTTTTTTCTGTACTCTGGAAATGATAAGGCATCATTATTCCAGCAACAAAGAATGATTCCAAAATTAGAGAACAGGATTCCTGAAGAAAGAGCCCAAGACAGAGAATTTAGAGACTTTACTGCGAAAGGAAGGATATGAAGAGGTTTTGTGCTCATGCAAATGCTCAGCGCTTCACTGACAATGAAGCTGTGACCTTCTTAAGGAAGAGGAGATGTGTTACAATCCACAAGGAGAGGTGCATGGGAAAGAGGAGAGAAATCTCTACAGTGGTGACACCCCAGGCTCATGGAATATTGTAGAATTTTGTAGAACTCCAGGGAAGGCACTGAGTGGTTCTCATCCCTGGCAGCACACTGGGACAGCTTTACGAGTCTATTGCCCAGGCTCCTCCAGGACTGATCAAGTCAGGAGGGAGTGGCAGGTGCTGCAACCCAGGCACGTGTATTACAGTTCCAGTTTGGTTCCAATGTGCAGCCAGTGCTCTAGGACTGAGGCTTGTAGCTCAGTGGCAGGGTGCTTGACTAGCATGCATGAGGCCCTGGGTTCCATCCCAAGCACCGTGAAATACAAAAATAAGAGCAACAAAAACTCCAGGCTAGGCCAATGCTTCTTAAGCTTGAACATCATAGGAATTGGGAATTGATTAAAATTCAGATTCCAATTCAACAGGGTAAGCATGTAGGAGGAAGAGGGAAGAAGGAATGGGAGGCCAAGTTCCTGCGTTTGTAAGACCTTCTCAGGAGATACTAGTTTTGCAATCCTGGGGAGCCTGTCCAGAGCTGCAAACTCGTTTGCTTGGAAATTGGCTCCATATAAACATACAATATCATTATAAAGTGCTATGGTTGTTGTTTGAGAGGAAATGCACCTGTTGGACTAATGTGTAATACCTACCGTGACTCTGTGCTTTTGGACGGACACAAGATGAAAACGCGGATTCCTGCCCTTGGCTTGTTTGCAGTTCAATTTATAACAGGTGGGATTGAAGTTAGAAAATAAAAATTCCTGACTATAAGGATTCTGATGGTAGAGAGAGAGGATGGGTAATGGAAGGGGCAGGGAGGGGTGTTGGGATGGAGGAATTAAGAAAAAAGTTCTGTTTGAGGAAAGTACTGAAAGAAGAGTACCCATGAGATGCAACAAAGAAAGGTGGAAAATTCAGGAAAAGAGGTTTTAGAAATAGACAGGAAAAGGAGATTGAACATCAGGGTTTTAAAAAGGGTCTGGTACATAGTTTTGAAGTCCTGAGTACTTTCTGAGGAAAGAAAACCATATTGCAGACGGTAAGGCCTCACTGCTGGATTTGAGGGGGTTTTGTTTTTTGTTTCTTTTCTGGTACTGGGGATTGAACCCAGGGACACATTACAACTGAGCCACATCCCCAGACTTTTTAATTTCTTAATTTGAGACAGGGTCTCACTAAGATGCTTAGGATTCCACTAAGTTGCTGAGGCTGACCTCAAACTTGCAATCCTCCTGCCTCAGCCTCCTCAGTTGCTGGGATTATAGGTGTATGCTACCATGCATGGCTCTTGTGTGTTTTATTTGGGAGCTCCTGTTGGTCCATTTTATTTTCTGGGTTTCTCGGATAAGCATATAAACTCAGCTAGAATTTCTCTAAAAGGTTCATCCATCTGCCATTTGCAGTTGATCTTCAAACTGAATAGATTTACCAATGTGGAAATCAACTTCAGTCCAGGGTCAGTACCTCAGGGTTTGTGACATGAATCTTTCTAGTATTTTCTCTTCTCATCTTCATAATATCAATGTACTTCATATTGTCAATCAACCATAGCTATCCCCTACGTGTCCGAATGCAGTCCTGTGTGTCAGAGTCAGCAACAGGTGGTCAAACAGATGTTACTGGGAGCCTCATCTTCATCAGTCACCTGTCTGATATCAACTTTGCTGAGCCTGGAAGGCGTGGCACCAGGCTTGCAAAATCTCCATCTGCTTATGAAAGCACAACGGGCCTGGTGAGCTTTCAGACGCAGGACAAACCTGCTCCTCCTCGCCCAAGTGCCAACAGATTTAGAAATACCTTTGACAATCACTCCACAACCTTGAGCACAATTGAATTTTTTAGAATAGTAGTATGGGGTTTCCCCCCTTTATTGAAAAGTGATAGCTGCACTTGACAGAAAAATCCAGAAAACCCTCGAAAGCAAAAAGGAGAAAATGAAAATCACCATCATCCCATGACCCCAAAATAAGATTAAGTAGATTTTTTCCTGGTCGTGTTTGTGATAAATGTGGGACGATGGGTCGTGTTTATCACACTTTTGCTCTTCTACTCTGTCACTTGACATTCTCGTTCAATAGCGTTAAAAGGGGAAATCATTTTTCTTTTCTAGTCTGCTCAGATCCATTAAGGAAAATAGCTCTTCTACAGGATGAATTCCTGTTGGTGAGTCACATCCTCCATTATAAACTGAGCACACCAATTGGTAAGAGAATTATCCTGTGCTGAGATTGCTATTAGACTCAGGAAAACATGACTGTGTCTGTGTTGGGGGTTAATTCATGGTAGAATTTGCTCATTCACTTATCACGGTATCTTTGAGGTAAGGGTACTACACGCTTAGGATAGTAGCCTCACTACCTAAGGAGGCTACTTCAGTATTTGTGAAATAATCTGCAAATTGTCATAACATTTGCTTGACTGACTCTATAATCAACCCTCTGGACATTTACATATTAAATGCTCTTTATTTCCTAGGCTTGTCCTTTCTTTCTCATCTATTAGCAGAGAACCTCATTAGGCCATTCTTTCAACAAGCATTTATTGAACCCTGACAACACTGGAATTTTAAGAATGATGCTGACCAGGCCTTTCCCTGGGAGGTGATTTTAAACTGGAGCTTAATAAGTGTGGGGAGCCTGTGAGCAATGGGTCTCATTCCCGGCTCCAACTTAGCCTCACCTGGGGAGTTTTGGTAAAGACCAGTGTCCAGGTTGCACCCTGGACCAGGTGACTGAGCATCTCTGAGGATGGGACTCAGGCATGTAGCTTTTAAAGCTCCCAGAGTGCCAGCTGGGTGTGGTGGCACAGGTCTGTAATCCCAGCAGCTCAAGAGGCTGAGGCAGGAGAATCGCGAGTTCAAAGTCAGCCTCAGCAACTTAGTGAGGCTCTAAGCAACTCAGTGAGACCCTGTCTCTGAGTAAAATATACAAGAGGACTGGGGATGTGGCTCAGTGTTTAGGTGTCCCTGAGTTCAGTCCCTGATACCAACGACGACAAAAAAAGCACCATAGAGCAATGATTCTTATCAAACTGGCTGTGTATTTAGAACAATCTGGAGAGATTTTTCTTTTTTAATGAATTAAACTGCCTAAGCCCCACCCCCAAGAAATAAATGAGAGTGTTGGAGCAACTATATTTTTCTAAAGCTCCTTCAGATGATCTGATACACAGCCAGTACTGCAAATCACAGCTGTAGGCAATCTGGGAAATGGGAAAATCTAAGCTGAACCCATGTCTGACTCTTTGGTTCTGCAAACCACATGTGGCTGCGGGATGCTGAGTTTCCTCCCCAGAGGCCAAGTTGGATGAAGGAAACAGCGTGGCTGAGAGCATGAAGGCTCAGGTCAGTCTTGGCTTTGCCCTCTGACCTTTGCTATGCAATGTTAGGCAAGTCATATAACCTCCCAGGGTTGGGAATTTTGTCCACAACTACACTCCAGTGCTCTTTCTACCACACTTACTGTTTTTAGGTTTTTTTTTTCTTCCTTTATTGATATGTTAATGGTTTTTGTTTGGTGATCAAAATATGAACATAATGATCCAAGTATCTTAGTATGTACCTATGCACATATATAAATGTATAAAGTACTTCATGTAAGAACTGAAAATATAAAAGGCTATGCAATTATATTTCTTTTCCTACTATGTATATTTTTATTGATCTAGTTTAAATTTTGGAGACAGTTTCTTCTTTGCAGTACTGGGGATTGAACCTAGGGTCTTACACATGCCGGGCAAGCATTGTATCACTGGGCTACATCCCCCATGATTTATGTTGTATTTTGGATCCCTGTGGGTGACCTTGAACTTTCCATATTCCTGCATCAGCCTCCTGAGTAGTGGGGCTCGCAAGTGTGCACGGCCAAACCCAGCTGATGATGATTTGTTCTTAAAAAGAGGCTCTCAAGACTGTATCTCAAAATAAAATTTAAAAAACAGGGTGAGGGATGTAGCTCAGTGGTAGAGTGCCTGCCTGCCCAGCATGCACAAGGCCCTGGGTTCAATTCCCAGTACAATCAATCAATCAATCAATCAATCAATAAAAGAAATGCTGATAGTTTTGGAAAAATGCAAAAATTCATACTAAAATGCATATGGAATCTCAAGGGATCCCAAATCGGCAAAAAAAAAAAAAAAAAAAAGAAAGAAAGAAAAAGAATAGAATTGGAACAATCATACTTCCTGATTTCCAAACTTACTAAAAGACTGACAGTAATCAGAACACTAATACTGGCATAGTGACAGATATGTAGACTGATGGAATAAAATATAGAGCCCAGAAATAAAGCCTTGAATATATTGTTAATTGGCTTTCCACATGGATGCACTGATGCCAAGACCATTCAGTGGGGATAGGACAGTCTTTTCAAGAATTGATGCTGAAAAACTGGATATCCACAACAAAAAAATGAATTGGAACCTTATTATACACACAAAAAAATTAATAAAATAGTTTTTAAAAATTCAAAAAGAGGCTCTCAAATGCCATTATCTTAAAACACTCATAATTTGTTAGGTCTAAGGTTCTACTAATTCATGATTTCATATCATATGTACTACATGCTCAGAAAGTCTGATCTTTTACAGCACATTAATACAGTTATTAGGAAAGCTGGACTACCACAACAACATCACAGGGTATACCCAATTTTGGCAGGGGGGATGCAGATCGGGGATCAGTTTTATAAATAATTCTAATAAAAGACAACAGGAAATAAAGTTAAGAAAGATGGTGTTTACAGCAAGGTAAATGCAAGACTATGGCTTCAAATTGCCATTTGATTTTACGTCTTGTTATGAGATATTAAAAACTTCCAAAATCCTGATTTTTCACTAATTTCTAGTTCTACTGAAAAATATACAACCAATATATGAGCTCACTTTAAAATAGTACTTACATTTATCAAAAAATACATATATATATATAGGTTTTAAGGGTAAGGTACCTTTTTTGCTTCTTGCAAGTATGTTTCTAGAGCTATTGAAAACTGTCAGAGGCTAGGGGTGCAGCTCAGGGGTTGAGTGTGTGCTTGGCCTGCGTGAGGTCCAGGGTTCACCGCAGAAAGATAGGAGGGAAGGAAGGAAGGAAACTTGCATATACAGAATAGTTGATAAAGCAAATTATTTGGCTTCTACAAGAAGGCGATACTGAGATTATCTGTGAGACTTGGTTTAGGGTGTTAATCAGATTTGGCTTCTTTTTCTCTTACTTCATCCGGGGCTGGCCTCTGGTGTTAGCATCTCCATTTTCCACAAGTGGATCTTTCATTTCTGGGTTAAGCACTTCTGCTTCTTTCTTTTGTGTTTCCTGGGTTCTGAGCTTTCTTGCTGCTTTATGTTGTTGTTTCTTTGCTTTTAAACCAGATCCAGTATTTCAGGAGTAGGCCTGGAAGAAATGTCACCAGTCCCTTTTTGGGGTCTCCCTTAGCTGCCTTTTTAAAAAGTTTTTGTATTTTTGGTACTGGGGATTCAATCCAGGGCCTTGCACAGGCTAAGCAAGTGCTCTACCACTGGGGTACACGCCCAGCTCTTGCCTGTCCTCATTTCTGGGCATCGTGGCAAAGACCATGGCCAAGATGGGGAAGGCCTGGTGTCTGTGGGGACAGCACAGTGACAGCCTTTGCAGAGCTGGGCTGGCCACATGCTGCTCTCTCCACCCAAGCTGCTGCAACTCCTGTTTCAGCAAACTTCATAAATGCACCAGAGTTCCTTTTCATTCATGAAATCTAACACAGCATCCTGGTATTTAATAGAGATAGAGAAAGAACAGTCCCTGCCAAGATGGAAGTACACTTTTGTGGAATGCTGATAAAAATCAGCATTGACTTTAAAAAATCCCACCAAATGATCATGTGATGCTGTCAGATTTTTACCTCCAAGTATGAAAAATGAGAAAAATCCTATTGAAAGTTTTCTATTTTTAGGGAGAATTGCTAGTCATTTTTCCTAAAACTTGAGGTTGGAGATAACAGAGAAAAGGGGCAGATTTTGATGGTGAAGGCCTTGAGAACAAATAGCTCTCGTAGTTCTACTACAGATGTCAATAGAGGAGGGGGCCTCTGGGTGAAAAACCTCACGGGACAGAGCAGGACTCAAGTTTGAAGTCTGATTAGGTAAGAATGCAGGGGCATTTTGGTCCCAGGTTGTGTTTGTTGCTTTTGTCTACTGAGGGTGGGGTGGGTAATAAGAGGAAAGATTGTTTCCTCCTGAGAATATGGTTGTGACACATTTGAAGAAGAACTGATCATCCCATGATCAACTGAGTATTGTCTTAGTCAGCTTTCCATCACTATAACAAAATGCTTGAGATAATCAATGTAACATGGAAAGGTTATCTTGGTTCATGGTTTCAGAGGTTTCAGTCCATGGTCACTTGACCCTGTTGCTTTGAGTCTGTGGTGGCACAGTGCATCATGGTAGGTGTGCATTACAGAAGAGGTCTGTTCACTTCATGGCAGCCAGAAAGCAGAAAGAGAGGAAGAGGAACACCAGGGTGCCAATGCTCACTTCAAGGGCATGCCTCCAATGACCTAACTTCCTTCCACTAGACCCCACCTCCTAAAGATTCTACCACCTCCCAGTAATGTCACAGGCTGGGGACCAAGTCTTCAATGCATAGGCCTTGGGAGAAAATTCAAAATCCAATAGTAAGTGCCAAGTAAATCCAATAGAAACCACTGCCTGGGCCATTCCTACTAGTTGACCCATGACCTTGGTTAATGACCACTGATCTGTATTCATTGTTTACCAGCAGGTTAATTAGCCTTTAGTGAGCCCAGAGAAGGAAACAATTAGGAAAGTATAGCCCAGATGACCGAATGACCTGCAGAGAGCCTAGACTTTTATCTGGCCGATCAGTGTGGGCTCTGTAGTAAATAAAGCCCAAAATTCCCTTTAATTATGTGGGAATATAATTAGTTTCCAATCTCCTTGGGAAGCTCCAAATACTTGACTCATGAATAGAAATTCTCTTGTTAGTATTCTATCCATCAACCACACTCTTTAAAGAACATACATATGAAGAGTTTAAAATTGCTTATGACTTATATAGACTCAATTGCCAAGGAAATAGATTTTTCTATAAAGGCATTTTAAGTAAACTTTTTGTTGGAGTATAGTATACATGGAGAAATGCATACAAAAGATAAGTGTATCATTGGATGAATTTTGACACTCGTGGATGTACCATGTGCCCCAGTAACAAAACAAAACATTAGCATCACCCCCAGAAACCCCTTTGTCCCCTCTAGTTACTCCCCATCCAAGAGAAACATTACCCTAATTCTAACACTGTACACTACTATCATCTGTTTTTATTTCCATTTTAACAGTTAAGTATTTTAAGTCTGTTTTAGTGTTCAGAGTGCTTTCTTGTGAACTTTTTTAACCCAGCGATCATAATGATAAAGGATGCTATTGTCACCTTTTCCCTTAGTGCCTAATGTGAGTTATAAAAGTTTAATATAAAATTATAGAGCTCGAAGGCTATAAATGATGCGTTAGTCAGTTTTCTGTTACTGTAATAAATACCTGAGATAGTCAGCTTATAAAGACAGAAGGTTTATTTTGGCACATAGTTTTGGAAGTTTAAGTCCCTGTTGGTTGACCCTTTTGCTTTTTGGGCCTGTGATGGTGGAGAACATCATGATGGAGAGTGTGTGGTGCCTCATGGCTGGAAAAAAAGAGGAAAAGGAAGAGGCTGGGGCCTGATTGTCCCCTTCAAGTGGGACCAGAAGACTTCCCTCTAGGTCCTGCCTCTTAAACTTTCCACCACCTCCCAAGAGCATCAAGCTGGGGACCAAGCCTTTAGCAGAGGGTCCTTTGGGGGACATTTCAGATCCAAACTATAGCAGAGAGAGTCAGTCTTTTTGTCTAATCATTTGACCAAGAGGTGCTGTTAACATCTCTGACAGCTGGTGCATTTCAACACTTATTTGTGCATCAAATCAGAACCATTTATATTTGCATATTTTTATTTTACTCAGTCATGGAATGTACACACACATGCAGCTTCCTGTTTCTTCCTGCTTTGATTTCTCTTTTTCTCTTTCTCAGGAGGCATCCTTCTCTATGGAAAGCTATTCTTTCCTTGGGCTCCTCATACCAACCTTCCTCAACAAGGCCTGGTCTCCAGAGTCAATCATCCTGCACATGACGCCTGAACTGATGATCTATTTGCATATGCAAAAGGCACACACAACTGGGGAGAATCCCTTTTTACCTCTTCTTCAGATGTAAAGACCATAACAAATCTAGGTTTGGAAGGGGAAACTGGTAGAATACATGGTTTTTTATGATCTGTGTCAAGTTCCAGCCTGAGTTTTTCTTTTTTTTTTTTTAATTGGTGGGGATTGAATCCAGGGCCTTGGGCATGCTAAGCACACATTCTACCACCTAGCTGCATCTTCAGTCCCCAACCTGAACTTTTCTTGAATGAGGAAGGAGTGTCTGTGTTTCTACATTGATGGGTGAAACTGACAAGCATTCCATTTGTCAACTAATTCATCCACCCAGCAAATCTTTCCTGAGTTCCATTATGGCCAGCCATTGTGTTAGAGACTTCCCTTCAGACCAAGGGGAAACTTGGAAGCCCAATAGAGTATTTATAGATCTGACTTGTAGAAGACAAGAGGCACCTAATTCCTTTTCTTTTCCATTTGGGGATCTAACCCAGGGCCTTGTGCTACTTCACTGAGCTCCATCTCCAGTCCCTTATTCCTTCAAACAGAATATTGTTGTTTTAATTATGCCATGCACATAACAAGAACACTACATATTTTGGGATGAGAGTAATACATTGTTGCATGTTTCTCTAGAATTAATGGGTACAAACTCTGATTGTTTAAATGAATCTAGATCAGTATTACTACATTATTTCCTTTTTCTTTTCTTTTTTTTTTTTTTTTGCAGTTCTGGGGATTGAACCCAGGGGTGATTTATCACTAAGTCACACACCCAGTCCTTTTCATTTTATTTTGAGACAGGGTCTCACTAAGTTGCCCACGCTGTCCTTAAACTTGACTCCTGCTTCAGATTCCCTAGTCACTAAGATTACAAGGGTGCACCAACACACGTGGTCAATATTACTTTTAAATTAACCCTAATCAGGTGCAAGGCCCTGGATTTGATCCCTAGCACTTAAATAAATAAATAAATAAATAAATAAATAAATAAATCTCTGCTAGTCCAGTCCCCATGTATATTCGCAGTCATTTGGAAGGGGACTGTTCTTTCTGGGGTGTGGCTTACTGACTTTTAGTCTCTCTCCCTTCCTTTTGCTCTATGGTGACAGTGATAATCATCTTCTGCATGTGCATGTTGCTTTGTGAGATCTTGGGATCTTTAAGGAAGCATTATGCAGATGAATGGAGAAAATACTGAATATGTTTCATGCTATGCAATAAATGATATATTTTGTGCTACCACCGATTTCTTCCATCTGATTCAGAAACATTGTCTAATTAGAGAATAAGGCCTTATTGTCTTTTGATAAGAAACAAAGGTGAGTTACAAACAAGGTCCAACAAAGGTCACGGGGGAGGGATTCTCTTTTTCCTGTAACAAGGGTTCTGTCCTTGGTGGACAGTTTACAGTTTGCCCATGTCCAGCTCTGACCAAACTCATATCTTTAGTTCACATTTCTTCAAAACAGGGGTTGTGAAAATTTCTCAATGAATGTATTTAAATTTGACCCACTGATCCTCAACTGTCAATCTGTTAATTGATCCCTTTCACACCCATAGTAATTATGATGCATAATCAAAATGCAGGGAACCTTCTTTCCTTCATATTCTTGTTGCAAACATCTAAGTTTCACAGCTCTGCCCTAAATTAAGGTTCCTCCCCATAAAAGAATTCCAAACCCAAAGAGAAGCAAGCCCTTTACAAGTAACATCACCCTGACTTCTCTGGACTCAGGGTTAACAAACTCCTAGATGGTTCCCCACCTATGGGACATGATTGCCCCAGGAGACAAGGTGTTTTTATCCTCAGTTTGCAAGCACTATCCACAGACTGCATAAATAATGTTTTACTCCTACACCTACTATTTTTGAAAGCATAGAGCTGCGTAATTGTGATTAATAACAAAATTTGGGGGTGTGGTGCTGGGGGTTGATCCCAGGGCACGTGCTAAACACACATTCTGACCTCTGAGCTATACTCCCAGCTCCCTAAAAAATGAATTTGTATAATGACATTTCCAAGTTCAGGCAAGTTTTAAAAAATAATACTAGTACATGTTTAGTATTTCCTCTATTATCTGCTGTCAGAAGTATAATTTTGCTTAGGCGTAGAGTTTCAAGTTTTAATAATAAAATGGTCTTTATAAATGAAAAGTTGGAGGGTCATTAGGAGTGTTGGTGATCTGTTTAACCATAGGTGATCTCCTCCTAGCTCTGTAAAATATCGAGGTGTTTTCTGACTCCCTCTCTTTTATGGTGTTTACAAACCTAACTAGGGAGATGAGACGGGAGCACACACAAAATTAAATAAGGAGTTAGAAGATGCAGGGAGAAAACGTGCCACAGATGTACGTGAACACTTGCCATATATTGTGAACTCAGAGGAAGCGGGGAGGGAGGGAAGGGAAGAAGTGAGGGAGGGGGAGAAGGCAGAGGAAGGGCCACAGAGAGCTCCAGGTTCTGACTCTGCTAATTAGCAGAGTGACCATGGATAGATAACCTGGTCCCTGAGCCTCTGTTTTGTCATCATAAAACCAGGATTATATTACCTCCCTCACAGTGTCATTGTGCAGATAATTGATGACAAAGTGTTTTAAATGCCTTGGATTACACCTGGCATATAATGTGCACTAACTAAATGGCAGCTATTATTTGTGCTATGAGATTGTGAATCCCTCCAGGATGGGACATGAGGTTTATTTTTGCTTCTCCAAAACCTAGCAAAATGTCATAACAGACACTCAAAAGAAAAAAACCATTTGCTGAATGACTGAATGGAAGGTTGGATGGATAGGATGGATGGGGGAAGGAATTAAAATAAAGCAAGAACCTTGGGCTTTGGGAACCTGCGAGGATCTTCTGAAGAGCAAGCGACATCCCCAGCCTTGAGGCCTTATGTGGAAAAGAAAGGAGGGCATTTGCAATGAGGGAGGGGCTGGAACCAGAGCCCAGAGGCTGAGAAACACCCAGTGTGCAGAGGGTGGGTTGGATTGGGTTAGGGGATTTCTGACCTTGTGCTGTTCATGTCAAGCCGCAAGCGCGTACCTTACCTGCTGGCGGGAATGGGGAGAACGACTGAAGAGAGAACCTTCCAGAAGGTTAGTGTGGTGGGCAATCTTGTGAAACATGAGTGGTCAGTCTCCCCTGCTCAGGGTGACAGCTATGGACATAGAGAGGCGAAGGGCAGTTTAAGGACACAGCGGTCTTCTTTATGTCACCTCTATTCTCTGTGAATTCTCAACGTGGTTATTGAATCCACTCACCAACACGCACGCTGACTCTTGAAACACAAGACGACGTCTGTGAAAATCTGCAAATGATGCTGGTAAATGGGTGGAGCTGGAGAATACCATGCTAAGTGAAATAAGCCAAGCCCAAAAAAACAAAGGCCAAATGTTTTCTCTGATCAGTGGATGCTGACACATAATGGGGAGGGGATTATGGGGGGGATAAGAAAAGGATGGAGGAAGTATGGATGGTGTAGAGGAAAATGGGACAGGAGGGGGTGGGGGGAAGGAAAGAGAGTGGCCTGAGACAGACAGTATTACCCGATGTATATGTAAGATTATATGAATCGTGTGAATCTACATTGTGAAAAAAAGATATATTCTCTGCTGTATAATTATGTCAAAATGGGTTCTACTGTCATGTGTAATTAAAAGAAACAATTTAAAAAAAGAGAGAGAGAGGAAAAAAAAAACAAATAAAATCTGCAAATGAACACTGAGTGGAGGAGACAGGCTTCCACTGGAGGGGCAGGTTGCAAGGAGATTGAGCAAGCATCTGGCCCAAAGGCGGCCAGGAGGGAAAGGAGATGTGAAGCAGACCCTCCTCCCCTGTCTTCTTTTTTTCTTAGAGACTTAGGAAGACTTGCCATGGTGGGTTGGGATGGGCAACAGACAGGAACCATCTCCAACCTGTGGAACTTAGCTGAGGTGGTCCCACTGCTAGGCAGACTCACTTGCAGGGACAAAACTCAGCTGATGTGCCAGGCCATGAGTTCACCCCAGCACCAAAGAATCCCCACAGTCAAAAAGTAAACTTGGAGTCCACCATCAGGCTCAGGGATGGCCGACAGGAGATGGGGAGAGATGCTGGATGGTTCCGTCTGCAGTGGGGTGGGGGATCCCGGAGAAGCCTAAGGGAATGGAGCCAGACCTGACCACTCCCCCTTCCCTGCTGGGGAGGCAGTGCCTGGGTCACCTTCCTTTCTCTCTCCCATTCCCATGGGGACCTCCCCTTCCCTTTTCCCTTTCCATGAATACTCCCCTCTTTCTCCTCCACTTTCCATGGTCGCCTCCCCTTCCCTGACCTTTACACAGTGGAGAATGGGTGTCCTATCCAGCCTGAGGAGGCCACCTGCTTTTGTTACATTTCCACAAAGAAGGTCCATCTCTCTGAAGGGAGTTATTTTTCCGTAAAGAGACTATCTTTGTTAAAAAAAAAAAAAAAAAAAAAAGTATTAGTGGGTGGAAGGAAGGAATGAAGGAAGGAAGAAGAAAAATAAGGACTTGCCTATAAACGCAGCTAAGTAGGAGGCTGAGGTAGAAGGATCAAGTTTGAGGGCAACCAGGAAACTTCGTGAGATTCTGTCTCAAAATGAAATAGAAAGGGGTGAGAACGACTCAGTGGTAGAGCACTTCTCTGGCATGTGTGAGGCCCTGGGTTTAATCCGAAGTATAAGGAGGAGGAGGAAGAGGAGGAAGAAGAATTCTCCTTTCTCTTACTTTGAGGAGGAATTCATTAGTTCATTTCTCATGTTGGTCATTGCACCATGCTTACTGACTGCTGGACTCTGTTCTTCGGTTGCCCACCTGGCATCCTCTGTCGGTGAGCCTGTGTGAGCACCAGGGCACCTCCTCAGTGGTGGAGTGTGTTTTTAACATGTTTGAGATCCTAGCTTCTATCACCAGCACCCCACAACAAAAACACCCACTCAGGAAGGGCTTTTCTGCCACACATCAGGATACCATTAGGGTTAGGTATTTAGGGTTTAAAAAAATTCTGGGGGGAATTAAATAAATCCAAGAAGGTTGGGGAAAATCACATGTAGCAGTCACCTTTAAAAGTTTACAAAGGGTAAGAAACACTGGCCCAGAGCTAAACTTTTGCTTAAGTCTGCTCTGCAAATTTAGTGCAAGATGTAATAGATGGTATTGGGGAATCTGTACACAAATTTTAGAAGCAAGAAGACATTCAGATTTCTTATACACAACGGGTGGGGATGTAAGTTGGTACAAATGCGTGAGACAATAGATGGACCATTTCTTGTAAAGTTAAAAATTCACATACCCTTTGGCACAGCCACTCCATCGCAGTGCATACCCACAAGAAAATCCAGGAGCCGTACCTAAGAATGTTCAGAGTAGCAAAATAGCAAAAGTTTGTAAGTGAATCAAATGCCCATCAACTAACAGAGAAGATAAGTCCATTGTAATAGGTCTGTTTGATGGAAAGCAATTTTGTAACAACATGGGAGATGAACTATAGCAACAGGCAACACAATGGATGAATCATAAAAATATAATATTGAGAGAGAAAGTCAGGTCCAAGAAGTTAAATGCAACACAAAGCCCCATTTATGACATTAGGAACAGCACAAGATGCTGGGTATGGTGGTGCATGCCTGTAATCCCAGTGATTTGGGAGGCTGAGGCAGGAGGCTTGCACGTTTGAGACCAGCCTCAGCAATTAACAAGGCCCTAAGCAGTTTAGTGACACTCTGTGTCAAATTAAAATATTAAAAGGGCTGGGGATGTGGCTCAGTGGTGAAGCACCCCTGGGTTCAATCCCTAGTTACCAAAAAATAGCAACAACAAAACAATAGCAGAAAATGAATGGTAAATCAGCATTCAGGAAGGATTGCTAACTCAGGTGGGCAGACCTGTGTTACATTCATTCTGGGTGGTGGGTTGTGGATGGTCTATACATTAATTTACAACAGAGTGAAGGGGGCATTCAGGGACCAAGGATGGGTGTGTGTCATGAACCAAGGGATATCATTAAGACAATTCAGGGTGGGGCGGGGGTTGATGCGAGGCTGTCCCAGGTCTTGCAGGATGCAGACAGACCTGCCAGCTTTTCAGAGAGAACTGCAGGCTGAGTGGACAGAGGAGTGGAGAGGTGTGTTATTAGGGTTTATCATCCAGTGCCTGGCAGGATAATCAGTGCTATCAAGTTCAGCCCTCCTGCCCCCAGGAGTTTCCAGGCTGTTCTAGACAAACAAAATAATGAGCAAGGTGTTGAATCTGAATTATATATCACAGCAGTGGAATCCATTGTTTTTATTGTATTTTTCCAGGTCTGAAGTTATTATGAATCAAATTTTTTTGTTTGTTCGTTTTTGCGGTGCTGGGGATCGAACCCAGGGCCTTGTGCTTGCAAGACAAGAACTCTACCAACTGAGCTATGTCCCCAGCTCCAAATGTCTTTACTAAGTTTTTTCCCAGCAATTAGGTCATTGTAAAGATAAAAATTTGGAAAATACAGAGAAGTGTAAAGAATCTAATCATTATTCCCAAACCCAGAGGTAATCATTGTCCACATTTTGGAGCATTTCCCTCTCGTGGTTTAGCATAAGATGAGAACCAGGGAACTACCCCGTTGTATATTTTCCGACCAAGGTCACTAGCAAAATGTTTTGCAGTATGGTTCTTGAACTGAGACAGAACTGAATTTGAATCCCAAGCCTTTGTCATACCCCCTTGGCAAGTCAATTGCCCTCCCCATGCCTCAGATGTGTCCCAGTAACACCTGGGTTTGTTTTGAGGATTAATTCAGACAAAAGGAAGAGCAATTAGCAATTCCAGTGTCTGCAATAATAAATTACCGACCTTCAGGGATGGTTGTTAATTTATTACTAAAAGCAGGTGCTTGATTTGAGGCAGGGATCTTCATTTAGCTAAAAGGCGGGGAACTTGGAAAAGCACCCAAAGAGCAGCAGTGGGAATTCCAGGGTCATGAAGTGGAAGGGAAGATGCCATTTTTGACCTGAAGACAACCCGGTGGGTGACTTCCAGTACGTGACAGCTGGAGCCTGCCCTGGAGGATTGAAGAGCCCTGGAAAGTAAGCATCAGCCTGTCCTTTCAGCGGAATAGGAGGTTTATTTATCCTTTTCCAGCAGGGAAAAAAATGCCTTTAACATGAGACAAGGACGGGTAATAGTGACAATGACAGTGAACAGACATTTTTATCTGGCGAACCTTCATTTTGGCGGCAGCAACTCTCTGGGAACAGTAGCATTCTCTTTCGCCTGCATTGATGACCCAGCCGGAAGGGCACTTAGGTTGAATTCCCCAAATTTCTGTTTCAAAAATGATGGGGCTGGAGATGTCAGCAGTGGAGGGCTTGCTTAGCATGTGTGAGGCGCTGGGTTTCCTCCCTAGCACTGAAGGGGTTAAAAAAAAATACACACACACATACACACACACACACACACACACACACACACATGCTGATGACTGCAGGTTTTGTAAAATGCACAGAGAACAAGAGTGACTGCTTTTCTCAAAAGCAATGCTGAAGACACAAGGGAACAGTGCTTCCAACAATCTGAGGCACAATGATCTGCAGGCTAGAATTCTATGTAAATCTGGTGAAATGAACAAATAAGTGTGCAGTGGAATAGGTTCAAACACAAATGCAAAACATTGACCTTCCATTGCACGCTTTCTCAATCAAGTTGGTGGACGATGTATGTCCCTAAATTGAGAAAATTGGCCAGGCATGGTGGGTGGTGCATGCCTGTAATCCTAGCCGCTCAGGAGGCTGAGGTAGGAGAATTGGTGCAGGTTCAAATCCAGCCTCAGCAACTTGGGGAGACCCTAAGCAACTTAGTGAGATTGTCTCAAAGTAAACAACAACAATAAAAGGGGCTGGGGATGTGGTTCAGTAGTTAGGCACCCCTGGGTTCAATCCCTGGTACCAAAACAAAACAAAAAAAACAGAAAAAAAGAGGATTGACAGAAAATGAAAGTCATTGGACTCAGAAAACAGAAGGCCCAACCCACACATGGCAGGCAAAGGAGATGAAGGTAAAGGGAGATCCCACAAAAGGTGAGAAGTTGGGCTGGGGATATAGCTCAGTTGGTAGAGTGCTTGCCTTGCAAGCACAAGGCCCTGGGTTCAAACCCCAGCAACGTTAAAAAAAGCAGAGAAGTTCCAGAGAAGTTCACCTGGAGAGCGCCCAGAGAAGTTCCAGAGAAGATCACCTGGAGAGCGCCCAGTCCACACCTGAGAAAGTCAGAAGATTCTAGGAATGATTCCTTTGAGGAACAGAATCAGTGTAATAACTGAATGTTTGTATTGAGAAGATAATTACTCAACTAGGGGAAAGTCTGGAAATAAATTAGTGATAATAACAGAAACTAAGCAAAAAAGGGGAGCAGTTATAACTCTGGGGAATGGGGAAGTTGTAAAGGAAAGGAAAAGCTTATGATAAATTTTCTACTTAAAAACAAACTAGCAGCATTGTTTACCATACTCAACAGATGGAAGCAATCCAAATGTCTATCAAGGGTGAATGGATAAACAAAATGTTGTGTGCACAGACAATGGAACATTATTCAGTCTTAAGAAGAAGGGCAGGTCTGACATATGCTATAGCCAAGAGTGAATAAATGGGATGGCATCAAATTAAAAAGCTTCTGCACAGCAAAGGGAACAACTAGAATGTATAGAGAGAACCTACAGAAAAAGAGAACCTACAGAACAGGAGAAAATCTGCCAGCTACTCTTCTGACAGGGGATTAATATCTGGAATATACAAAGAACTCAAAAAAACTTCACACCCCAAATCATATAACCCAAGTAATAAATGGCAAATGAATTAGACACTTCTCAAAAGAAGAAATACAAATGGCCAACAAGTAGATGAAAAAATGTTCAACATTCTTAGTTATTAGGGAAATGTAAACCAAAACTAGACCAAGATTTCATCTCACATCAGACCAAATGGCAGTTATCAAGAATACAAGTAATAATGAGTGCTGGAGAGGAGGTGGAGGAAAAGGAACAGGTTTACACTGTTGGGATTGTAAATTAGTCTAACCACTATGGAAATCAGTATGGAGGTTACTCAAAAGACAAGCCACGGAACCACCATATGACCCAGCTATACCATTCCTCAGTGTTTATCCGAAAAAATAAAATCATCTTACCACAGTGATACACGCCTACCCATGTTTACAGCAGCACAATTTGCAAAATCCAACTATGGCACCAGCCTAGGTATCCATCAACGGATAAATAAAATGTGTTATATATACACAGTGGAGTTTTATTCATCTGTAAAGAGAAATGAAATTATGTCATTTGCAGGAAAATGGAGGAAACTGGACACCATTATGTTAAGGGAAATAGGTCAAACTCAGAAGGTCAAGGGTTGTATGTTTTCTCTCATATGTGGAAGCTAGAAAAGAAATGGAAAAGAAAGGTGAGGGTGGATCTCCTGAAAATCCAAGGAAGATCAATAGAGGGAGATCAGGGTCTGGAAGGTGGGGAGGGAGGGGAAAAGTGTTGGGGAGTGATAATGAACAAATTATATTGTTATATTGTGTGCATGCACAAATATGTAACAACAAATTCCATCATTGTGCACAACTATAATGCACCAATTAAAAATGTGGAAAAATGATTGAAAATGCTTTATTTTATGTGTACTATGCCACAACAAAAAAATATTTAAAACAAAACAAAAATATCCTGTAATGTGCTCTACATTTGAATGGAATAATAATTACTTTCATCATAGTGATAAATATCAGATTAATGACTCAAGTGTTAGGGAATCTCACCTTTATTTTCAAAACCAGCTATGAAAACTACCTTTTTCTTACAAGACTGCACTTTTTTTTGTCATTGTTTGGTTTTGTTGTTGGTACTGGGGATTGAACTCAGGGGCACTCCACCACTGAGCCACATCCCCAGCCCTATTTTGTGTTTTATGTAGAGACAGGGTCTCACCAAGTTGCTTAGTGCCTTGCATTTGTTGAGGCTGGCTTTGAACTTTTAATCCTCGACCTCAGCCTCCTGAGCCCCTGGGATTAAATGTGCAAGACTGCACATTTTTATTTTATTTTATTTTTTATGTTTTTAAAATTTTTGTGCTTAAATCTTTTTAAAAAGTTTTTGCACATTTTTTCATTTTAAAAGTCTATCTCACATTTACACTTGAACAATAAGCCTTCTGTTTATCAATCTTCCAGTGAATAATTTCAATGCCTGAGGATCACTTCATAAGTCTTTTCTAAAATATTTTAATATAAAGAAATCTAACTATGTTGTGTACATGGCTTAAACATTGCCTTCTAATAAAACTTTATGTTTTACCTTCTTTTCATATAAATGCACATTTTATTAACACTTATTTGTAATAATTCTGAAATCAAGAAATATTTCATGGTAATATAAGCTCCTCTATAGTTAGACAAGCTCCTCTGTAGTTAAAAAGGAAGGTTGAAAGAGCCTCCTTTTGTACATTAAGGATACATTAGATGCAAATATCAATTTTTGTTTTAAAAAGACAGTAATGCCTATTTTAAATCATGAGATTATTGTCTCGCTACTGAGCAAAGCACAATAAGAGGCTGTTTAGAGATGACAGATGACGTTTCCTCTGCGTGCCTTGGTGGGAAAGAACTTGAAGATGCTTTGTTCAAATCCACCTGAAGCCAATCTGCTAAGCAGTTAAAACTCAGGAGCCGCCAGACAGGTTTAACGAGAATGACCCACACCCACCTCTGCAAGACAAAACTGCTTCACGGGTTTGTTGAAACTGCTGTGGAACGGAGCTATAACATTTTCCTATATTTGAAATATTTCTGTCTTGTGATGGCATGGTTTAAATGTTTCAGATGACAATCACATATCGAATGCACTCGGATATGCTGTCGTGGTTATGAAGGAATAGTCCTTTGGTCTCTTATTTGCACCACTTTTTCTGAACCTGCACTCTTGCTAAAGGGAAACTCTTTTCTTTGGAGGTCAGCAATTGATGCACTTAAATTGTGAGGAGCTGGTTAATGAAACTGGAAGTAGCCCAGTTCTCTTACTGCTTCCTAAACATGAAAGGTCTATGGATTCCTGACGTTTCAGAAAGAAACTCTCTCCTGTCTCTGGCAGTCCTATGGCTGAGAGCAACCGAAGGATTGCTGGGAAGACCCTACAAGGAAATGCTTGCATTTCTCAGGCAGGACTGGCTTCCTGACCGTGGTTGTGATTGTAGCAGCTTTCCACTAAGCGATTGCTCAGGGCCTCACCCCTCCCCGTTTTCTCATCCATGGTGAATGCTATTTGCCTTTGATGTGAAAAATTCTTAAGCAAAGGTGGATTAATCCCCTGGAAAACTCCAAGATCTGCATCTTGCCACTTTCAAAGAGTGTTAAGCAAAACAAACAAAAAATGCCACCAGAAAATATTAAGTACCTTTTCAAAGCACTTAGGACAAGGTGTTTTAAATGAGGTTGGAAATTGCTCATGATATAATGCTAAATTAAGAGGCTGAATATGGAATGGCATAAGTAATCTGATATTATTTAGGTAAAATATTCACTGGGGGAGAAACAAACAAAAACCTGGAGGGAATTCTAACAAAAATGCCTATCATGATGACCCTGGCTGGTTGGTATAATCCTAGATGAAAGTTTCATAGCGTCTTTGCTTTTTCTAGGTATTTTACACACATGCGCACACACACACAGAAAGGGAGTGTGAGAGGTTTATTATCAGGAGGAAAAAAGTCTTGGGCTTTGAGTTCATCCTTCTAAGCAAAGCTCAAGCAAAGGGAGCTCTTGACTCTAATCTGGGTTTTGCTCCTCCTAGGCTGGGACCTTGGCCAGTAATGCAAATCCTTTTTCAGGGTTTCAGTTTTCTTTGTGTAGGATGAGGTAGAGAGTTTGCATAGGGTTTCTTTCCTGTGATCTGTGATTTTACCAAATCTCTGACAAAAAAAAAAAGTTTTGGGGACCCTTGATTAATAGTCAGTTGAAGCTGAAGATGGTTTTTATTCTCAGCTGCTGCTCTATTTAAATGATCACTTTTTATTTTTTATTAATTCTGCCAATTGGTTGTTTCATATTCTGTTTCCTGCTTTAGATAGTAAGATCATTGGAGTTAGGAATTTGGGCATTTTCCTTCTTCTTTAATCTTGTGTTGACATTTCTCTCTGCAGTAGGGAAGCAATGTATGTGCAATAAATACTTCATGATAAAGGCTATGGGAACTTGTCATTGCCTACAAATGTCTAGAATTTTGAAAGATGATCACTTAAGAAACTAGGTTACATTTCATTCACCTTAGTTAGGTTATTTATGGCTTAGTTTCCAGTCTGATTTTATGTGGTTCCATATATCAATCCCCAATTTCACTTTTTCTAAACAATGGGGTTTGTTTAAAAAGCACACACACACACACACACACACAAAACCCCCCAAAAAACCAGACCCAAACAAAACAAATACAGTCTCTTTATAAGGATGGGGTATTAATTCCAGGACATACCTTGAATTGCAAAATCCATGGTTCAAGTCCCTTTACATAAAGTGGCATAGTATTTTCCCGTAACCCCTGAACATTTTCTTATTTTAAGTCACGCAGGTTACATATAATACCTAATGTAATGTAAGTAGTTATTATACTGTAATTTTAGGGGATAATGACCAAAGATGAAAGTCTCTGCATATTCAATATAGACATGTCCCCCCATCCCCACCCCCGCCCCCGCCACCAGTACGTGCTTGGTTGA
>JAJEJO010004280.1:74480-158918 GCA_020662805.1 Glaucomys volans | reverse complement strand
TCTGCACACGCAAAACCAGGGGTTGGGGGGTGGGGTTACAGAGTAGGCACTGTTACTTGAGGACACCAAGAAAGACAATCACCTAACCTTTAGGAACATGCCTAAAAATAATAAGAGAAATTATTTTCAGTGTGACTTCAGCAAGCAGGCTTATTAAAAGATGTAGCTGCATATCCAGATATCCCATGCACCTAGTGTAGGAAAATAACAATTAATAAGATAGTTTCTTGGTTTCAAGTTGATACCAAATCATTGCTTAGAAATGTGTTCTTTCATGCCTGATTAGACAGGAATTTTGGCATAACGGAAAGAGCTGAGATTAGAAACAGAATTCTGATATTTTAAATATTGTGTAACTCAGGGAAGTGTCCAACCTCTTTAGGACTCACTGTTTTCTTTTATTAAACTATGGATTTGATTTATTATGGTGCTTCTGCTGGGGAGATGCTCCTGAGGCAGAGCTTCAGGGTCTGGGTTTAGTGTTGGGGAGTGACAAATCCCACCACCACGATCTGTTTCTATTGCTGGCTGTTGTGTTGGGTTTCATTTGTGGAAACAGATCTGAGGCTGTAGAAGTTTTGAAAACAAGTGTTGCAGGGGCTAGGGGCTAATTCAGTAGCAGAGAGCATGTGCCAAGTCCTGGAGTCAATCGTCAGCACCAAGAAAAAAAAAAAGAAAAAAAAAAAAAACCCAAACCCAAACAACTGTCATAAAGGTTCTTTTAAAAAAAATTTTTAGTTGTAGATGGACACAATACCTTTATTTTATTTATTTATGAGGTGCTAAGAAGTGAACCCAGCGCCCTGCACATGAGAGGCAAATGCTCTACCACTGAGCCACAACCCCAGCCCAGCATAAAGGTTCTTGAAAGCAGTTTTCACTTCTGAAATTCTGTATATAGAATTCCTTCCGTTAAGGATAAAGAGCTAATCGTGATCTTTTATGTAACTATTAGCACATGCTGTATCTGTGTGGCGTTTGCTGATATCTGGGTTTACCAGCAGTAATCTGCATCTTGACATTATATTTATAGAAGTTTGAGTGACTGTCCCAATTCCAGCAGGTTAGCCAGACTGACAAATCCTCACAATCATGATGAGCTTAAGAAATTGGTTTAAGAGTATATTAAAAAGGTCGGTTATTTGGTTCCTGAATTATACTTATAGTCTATGTGGCTTGCCCACTAAAACATTATTATTTAGCCTGGTGGGTTAGAAGCCATTCAGCCAAGGGTGTGGGTGGTCCTGTGTGATCCATACCTATGCTGCCATCTTTGGCACCCTTGACCTTTAGCTTCTCATCTCACAAACTTGGACTCTTAATTAAAAAGAGATTAAGGTTGGAAAGTATGGACATCCTTGTTCCCCAATGACAGGTATTCCAAAAAATACAGTACTCTTAAAACAAAAAGGTTAGCACAGTGTGTTAGGTATTACCTGTGCAAAAATAAAAACAAGTGTCAACACTTTCAGAAAAATCTCTTCACTGCAGGGATGGAAAATGTATTTAAGATAGTTGTTTAATTTCTAAAAAGTAAACCACCATCCTCTGGCAAACAAATATTTTCCTGTTACTAAGGAGGCTTAAACAACGGCAAAGATAGACAGTTTTGACTAATGTATATACCTTACAAACATTTTCATACTTCTGAAATTCCCTTTATATTGCTTGTTAAACTGCTTTCTTCCATAGAAGTTTTGAATAGTTTCAACAACTTTAGGTGAGATCAATTTTATTTTTGTAATAGCAAGGTTCCAAATTTCATGATTTCTGGAGGATTCTAATTTGTTCACACCAAGGAAAGAGTAAGAGAGGTGTACATACTCATACAAATATGTGTATATATTATTTTTTGGCGGGGCAGTGCTAGGGATAGAACCAGGGTCC
Organism: Glaucomys volans; assembly: GCA_020662805.1. Lineage (NCBI taxonomy): Eukaryota > Metazoa > Chordata > Mammalia > Rodentia > Sciuridae > Glaucomys > Glaucomys volans. The sequence goes on along the minus strand of JAJEJO010004280.1, from coordinate 157,031 downwards.
CGAGCGTGCCAGGCAAGTGCTTTGCCTCGAGCTACACCCTTGGCCGCTATATGTTTTATTACTAAAAAAACTGCCTTTTAAATAGGCGTTTTCTTTCCCTCACATTATATTTCATTCCTAGTTTCTGGCTGTAGTTCTGATTTACTAAAATACCACTACTCTGAGAGGCAGACCGCCTGTTTTAAAGCTCAAGTAGTAAATCGTTCTGGGACAAAGGGATACCATTTACCAACAAAGAGATAAGGGAGTTCCCGTGGGATTTTGAGCAAGTAAATGATTCTTACTTTGATTGAAATCAAGGTGTTCTGTTCAGTTTTAAAAAAAAAAATCTACTTAGGATGTGGCTGATGGCTCTTTCTAAACTGCAAGGTCATTTCTAAGGTCAGCCAGAGAGAAGGTTGCCTGTCAGTGATCCCTCTCTATCAGTACAGGGGAGGTATGTATAAGTGGCAGGGAAAAAATAGCTGACCTTATTCGGGTCAGCTGGTGAAGACTGCCAGACTTTGGTTTCTGAACTTTTTAAACCTGGTTGTAAGAAATAAACTGCTTTTAGACTCATTTATTATGCTCCGATTCTAAATATACCTTTATTATAGTTTGTCTAATGCAATTGTTTTCCTAATGCAGATTTTGACACTATGGGGCAGCAGCTCAGCCTTACTCACCTTCCTGTCCAGGATTGAGCCTACTGTGTGGCACATAATAAATACTATCATGGATTTTTTAAATGAATTAATCTTAAGAATCTCCAAGCAGAAGGTTTACTGACTTATAAATGGAATACAGATGGAGACATTAACACTTAAAATTTCACATTTAACCATGGCTCTTGGGTTAATGGTCAGTGCCTTAAGCTTTACATAATATTTCACAGTTTTCAAGAATGATCACATCTTTGATCTCATCTGATCCTCACTGTTGATCTGGAAGGTTGGAAAAATGAGTACTATGATTTCCATTTTGCACATGAAGAAGCTTAGCTCTTCCCCAAGTAAACTGTAGCACAAAGATCAGAAATATGGTCTGTTGGTGTTCAACCTTTGTCATGAGATGAGCCAACCTAGACAACTAATACTGTGTGCACATCTGAATTCCATCTTCCTAGCATGTCAGTCTAGTTACTCCATCCTTTTATCTTCCTTAGAGAGAATTGACATTCATGGTTTTCTCAGACTTGGCATGTTTGGTTAGGTAGAAGCCCTTTGTGTTCAAGGAGGGCAGGACACAATGGGGCATTTGGGAAGGAGTGGTAGACAGAGGTAATTGGTGACTATGCTTTTCACCTCTAACCATTTGTAAGCAGACTCAACAGCTCTGAGTCTGGGTGGTGCCAGGGACTGTGAAGAGCCTAGTTCCTGAATATCCAACCTGAGCTTTCATAGGTGCTTCTTAGCTTTTGTCTTCCTAGGAGGTGATTCACAACCATGGATCTTGTCTTAAAGGAAAATTCTACTGTGCAATTGCATGCCCTTTTTATTGCACATTATTGGAAAAGGGGAATCCCTGAAATGTTTAAAGTTTTACTATGACATTTTTAAGGGCTGTACCTTGCTCATTTGTCTTTTCAGTCTGGTACTGACTCTTGCATATAGCAGGATATTATTATTTGCTGAACAAATGAGATGCATAGAAGGAAGTCATTCTATATCAAATTTTGTGTATTGTTCACAAACACCAGAAATGTCCCTTCTCCTTTCCAACCAATGGATATTACGGGCTGGTTATGCTAAGGCTGACTTAGAGCTATTCATTCCATTTCAGGAGAAACACTGTCTTCTCCCCATTGGTGTTAGTGTAATCATTTGAACACTTGATTGCATTTACCTTTATTAAAAATGAGAGGAAATTGAGAAAATGCCAACAGGGCTAAACAGTGCTAAACTTTTATCTCATTGGAAGGGGAGTGCTATGTCCGTGCTACATCCCTAGTTCCTTTTAAAAATGTTTTCTTTTGAGAAAGGGTCTTGTTAAGTTGGTGAGGTTGGCCTGGAATTCACTATCCTGCTTCAGCCCCCCCAGTTGATGGGATTACAGGCTTGCACCACTGTGAGGGGCTCTTTGTATGTTTGATTACTTGGATTTAAGCTGGTCAGCTCTGGTCAACTGTGAAGAAAAAGAGCAAGTATTTGGTTGTGCCTAAAAGGTTTAAGGGTCTACAGGTACAAGTAGAAAACTTAGAAAATTCTCTTCCACTTCCTTTAGAATATGTGAATGTAGTAATATACACATACATGTATATTTAGGTATATGTATATATACACACATATGTATAGTGTATATATATTTTTTGGTTTCTTTTTTCAGCTCATAAACTTTTCAGAAATACATTGTTTAATAAGGCAAATTAGCTGGCACCGTTTGTGAAGATAAGAAATATTTATTATAAGGCTCTTTAAATGGTGTTTTCCAAATGATACAAACAGTTTTTTATTGATGGTGTGACCAGGTCTATATCTAAACCCGGTTGGTGGAGACCACGGTGTAGTTAACACTCATCTACCAACTGGGAGTGGCCCTGGAACAAGTTGTTGGAATGTTCTGGCTCAGAGTTACTCATCTGTACCAAGTGGATTGGTATGTGTCCAGGGTTCTCCGTCGCCCTCAGGCTCAAGTCCCAGAAGGGTCTCTGCCACTCGTTTGTTCTCAAAGATTCAAGCTTCAGAGGAACTGGGGCTGGGGAGGAGGTGCGCAGGGGCGCGTGTGATACAAGCATACCTAAGGTTCTTTTACAAAAATTGGAAACCGAATATTGAGCTTGGAATCTGCACAATTTCTTGTTGCAAGTGACCATTAAATGGGGAAATAAAGAAATTGCAACTTATATTTTCATGTTATCCAACGAAAAACATCTGTTGTATTTTCCTCTTCTTGCCAAATAAATTATTATTTTTGATGAAGACTTTTCCATAAAGTGGTGGTAGTTTGTAAAAGTAGTTTTTACACGTTGGAAATGAGAGGCAATTTCCTGGATTACTGGAGTAAAGGAAAACTTAAAAAAAAAAAAAGGCTCTGAACAAAATCTCATCATCTATGCGTTTCCTTTTGAATTGTGTTTCTATTCAAAGCTTGGTTGGCATCGTTTCCAGGGATGAGCAAAAGTAAATGTTTAATCTCTAATTGTCCAATTGAATGGCCCTTCCATTCCAGTTTATTTTCAAGCTGGAGACGGAGGAAATCCTCAAAAGCTAAAGCCTGTTTTCTGAGCCAGTGTGATCCGAACCCTGTGCGCAACAGCCCTGTGAGCACACACCTCCTTCCCGGGGTCGCCGCGCCAGGGGCGGTCAGGTCGCCCGGACCCCGCCCCGCCTGGCGTTACTCAGGTCTCGGTGGCGCAGGGCGGAGCCGCGGGTCGGCGGGCGCAGGTGGGGAGGGGCGGCCCCAGCGCGTCCGTGACACCCGCCGGGGGCGGGGGAGGCGCGGCGGCCGCACCCCGCCCTGGGAAGAAACCGGCCAGGTGTGGCTTCGGCGCCGGGTGCCAGCGGGGAGGAGACTCGCTCCCCTGCCGACCAACACCAACACCCAGCCCAGACCCAGCTCCTCTGCGCCCTCGCCGCCCTCCGAGCCACAACTCTTCCTCCCGCTCCTGCTTTGGGCCGGTCGCCGTCCCCGCTCTCGCTGCGGCCGGGACGGTCCTGGTGGAGAGGAGCGTCCTCGCGACACTCCTGCGCTCCGCCACCCGTTTCCCGGTTGTCCGCCTTTCCTCGGGCCCCCTTCACCTTCTCCGAGCGGCCCGCCTCGCTTATGCCTCGGCGCTGAGCCACTCTCCAGAGTGTCCGCCGACATGAGTTGCAACGGGGGCTCCCACCCGCGGATCAACACCCTGGGCCGCATGACCCGAGCCGAGTCTGGCCCCGACCTGCGCTACGAGATGACCTGCGGCGGCGGCGGCGGCGGCGGCGGCGGCGGGGGCGGCGGCGGGGGCACCGGCAGGATGTACTACTCGCGGCGCTGTACAGTCAACGACCAGAACTCGGACGGCTACTGGTGGGTACCCGCCCCGAGCCAGAGCGCGGGGCTCGGGGTCCGGCTGCGGGGCGTCCACCTTTTAGCAAAATCCTAGGACTTCGAGACTGGGAGGGACTGTTCTCAAGTGGCCGACCAGGAAACCCAGGTTTAGAAGGAGAAAAATGTTTGCCCGAGGTCACATAAGCACTTGATGGCCGCGCTGGGAGCTGGACCCAACTGTCCTGACGCCCAGTGCTGCCATTCTGATCCAGGTGTGCGTGCCTGCAAGGACAGGGACGTCTCCTTTTCCTGCCTACTGGGACTTGATCCCACCTTCACCCCCAGCATGCCGGGGCTGGAGGCCAGAGGGGGCGTCACCCCCACTCCCCGTTCCCGTCCAGACAGGCGAACGCACCAGCAGGGGCGCAGTGTGCGGCCCTCTTCTGTCCGGTGGCTGCCACCTATGTAACCCGGCCTGGTTACAGTTGCCTTTGTTCCCGCCAGCTGGTGGGAGGTCAGGGGAGGCGGGGCTGCGACCACAAAACCCAAGTGTAATTGTAATCAAAATTAAAACTGTAAAGAAGTGGGGCCACCCGGGCGCTATCTGGTGGCCGCGATCGACTCCAGGCTCCACCGTCTGTACTGGCGTACCCAAAATTCCTGGTCACCTCAGGACCACGACCGCAGCGGCGCCTGGGCTACTCGGCCACCCATTGACATTTGTATGGAGGCTGAGCGTCTTGGTGGCGCCGGGTTGGGTCCCTAAGAGGCCCCGCCTCGGACTCCTCTGCTCCCCCCAAATGAAGCTCCTCTGGTGGGGCGGCAGCTAGATTGGCAACACTCCTGCGCTGCAGATAGGAGCCCGACTGCGACACGCCTGATCCCTCCTGTTGGCCACGCTGTAGCACCTGTGGCTCCGCGTCTGGGCCCTTTGTCTTTCCTTAAAAAAAAAAAAAAAAAGTAAAACTTCCCTGGTGCCTTGGTCGCAAAGCGCCGGCTCAGGTTCTGCCCTCTGATCTGCAGTGTGGGCTAGGAGCTGGGGGCGACCCTGGCAGGAGTGGCGCTCCGCCCAAAACTCGCTGGAGAGGCCCACGGGTAAAATGGCTGTGACTACTTCGCCTGACGGTCACGGAAGTAGACCGAGGAGGTCTTTGTTTTACGTGGGGAAAGGTAATGCACATGTTTTCTACCCAGTCTCGGGAGTTGGACTCTGGATGCCCACGTGAGCCGTGAGAGTTTTGCCGCCCGCCCCCTCCCCGCCCCCTGCCAGCCCTTCCCAGGTCGGATTTTTGGAAAAGCGGGCTGAGTGCTAGATCAGTGTTAGACTATTTACCCCGCCTTGAGGCCTTAGGCAGAGGAGGAGCAACTCAGTACGCTCCAGCGGAGTTTTGTTTTTGCAAGCAGATTTGAAAGCAGGGCTATGCGAGTTGCAGCCTGTTTTCTGCTTCGCTTTGTTTCTGGAGCATCCTGATTCTTTCTTTCTTTCTTTTTCTTTTATTATTATTAATTATTTATTTTTTTGTTTTGAGTTAGCAAAGAATTGTCTCAGTCTTGGAGCTCTTTGTTTTCTGAACAAAATGTTTCCGGGGATTTCCATTAAAAATGTGCCAAGCAATAGGAGGAATAAAGAATTGGGCTTTTAAGTGTGTTTAAAAAATTCCCAAGCATTTAGATCTGAAATTTTGCTTTTCTGTTGCAGTCTTTCAGGATTTGGAAGGCACATTCTTTTAAATGTGTGAATCACACACACACAGTTCAAATCCAAGTCAGAATATGCAATGAGAAGTTTTCTGATGAGTTCCTTTCAGACATTTTATGAATCAAGTGTTTATTTTCCCCCTGTTACTTCTATTAGCCTGGATTTCTTTTTTCATTTCCTTTTTTTTTTTTTTTTTTTTGTGGTGCTGGGGATCAAACCCAGGGCCTCACTTGCACTTAGGAACGGGCTGTATCACTGCATTACATCTCAGCCCTCTTGTCTTTTAAATTGACAATGATCAGCACCTATTAATTGAATACTTTACTCTCTTAGCCTCTTATACACATTTTACAGAAGTAAAATTTTAGTTAATTCATTCATTGGTTAATGAACGGCATAACGATACATGTTTTATTAGGGTCTATGTTTTTTCATTAGATAATATTTCTGCATTGTGTTTTTACAACTCAAGCCTGTTTATAAACCTGTCAAGTGTTACACCCCTCTGGGAAGGAAAAACAGATCCAAGTGAAAAAGTGCCCTTACACCGAGGAAGGGTGTTTTTTCTGCGGGCGGGTGTTGATCCGCCGCTCAGCGGGGCGTCGGGCCTGGCGGCTTGAGTCAGCAGGCTGTCATTCTTTCACCGGACTTGGTAATGGAGTTTCCCCCAAGCCTGTCCCGGCCTGTAGTGGTGCAGCTGAATAGGAAATAGCCGGTAAATGCTGACTTGTGCATTTTCAAATACTGGCGACTGACTAGGGAGGGTCAGGCTGAGCACCCGTACCTGTTTTTCGGGTGGCGTTACAGTTGTGCGGAGGAATCTGTTGGCCCATGGCTTGGGCTTTGTAGAAGTAGGAGGCCCTGTCTGCCCTAGAGGGCCACAGCACTCTGCTCAGTGAAGGGACGATTAAGAATTTAATAAATAGTTTTCTGGCCAAAGATTTTTTCCCCCGTATGTTTCTCTTTTTCTTTCATTCTTTAATGCATGTGAAGTGCTGTGAGAGCTACTGATTGGATTTAAACTCATTTGTTTCAAAAGCTGCTGGTTTATTTACTGAATTAGATTGGTAAAGATTGGGGATTTTTCTTCTTTTTCTTTCTTTTTTTGATACCAGGGCCTCCCATATATACTGGGCAGGTGCTTTACTGCTAAGCTACACCCTCAGTTATTTTATTTTATTTTATTTTATTATTTTATTTTGAGACAGAACCTCTTTTCAAATTGCTGAGGCTGGCCTTGAACCTGTGATCCTCCTGCATTGGCTACCAGAGTAGCTGGGACTACAGGCATGCCCGCCTCCCCATACTCAGTTTAGATTCATGATTTTTCAAATGATTGTATTTAGCCCTTTTTTATATAAACTAATTTGAGTATGTGGAGAGATCCAATTTTTTTTTCTCTTTAAAAGGATTTTAAAACGTCTCCAGACTGTTCTTTTCCAATTCTAACCCTTGCCCATTTTTATGGCAGTGTTAGGTCTCTTTTACATTGTAATTCTCTCTCCTTTCTCCATTATGCGCCTATGTTATTTTAGGTTGGGTGGAATCTACGACTATGATATTTAACTTCTTGTGTTCTGTGTATTATTTCATTAAGGTTTAGTAAATATTATATGCTTGATAATATAATAGGCAGAGCTTTGAAAATGTAAACTTTGGATTTTTCTTGTATAAAACATTATATTAATACTGTTTTCAATTAAAGCAGAATTTCTCTAATCTTTTTCTTGTAGTTAAAACAAAGCACTAATCTGTAGTGACATCTGTCTCCAGAGTAAGCCAATCTCACAGTTAGATCTTTTACCAAAGTGTGGATTTTGTAGGAGGATTAAAAGCAGAACATAGTTATTAAGCCTCAGAAGTATGTGGTTATATTAATGCTTACTTTTCTCCAGATCTCATGATTTCAAAACCAGACAGGAGTTGGGGTTGTAGTTCAGTGGTAGAGCACTTGCCTAGCATGGGAAACCCTGGGTTCAATGTTCAGCACCAAAACCTCCCACAAAATGAAACAACAAAACAAAACAAAAAAACCCAAAACATGTGATCACTATTTGATATGCTTTTTAAGGTTTATTTTTACATTACCTTTTTTTTTTTTTTTTAAATCTTTTCTTTATGTGTGGTGCTGAGAATCAAACCCAGTGCTTCACACATGCTAGGCAAGTGCTCTACCACTGAGCCACAACCCCAGTCCTTTACATTACCTTTTAAAAGAAGCCTTTTTCTTTGCATGAGATAAATACCATTTGCACTGAATTGCAGAACAGGAAGGACCACTAAGGGTTATCTAGTGGGCAGGAATCCCACTTTCCCATGGTGGGGGCGGGGGATAGAAGCTAAAGACTTGCCTCACATGCTAGGGCTCTTTCCTGACTGGTTGGTCTGGGTTGACACAAGGTCCCAGGGCTCCTCACCTTGGTGTTTCTCGTGCCTTTGCAGCTCAACTTGTAGACTGGACAGGCCAGTAATTAAATGACTGCATCTCAAATTCATTTCAGCATTAAATGTGTTTTTCATTTTTTTCAAGTATTTATTGAACATCTGCACGCATGTGTTAGGTGTCAAAGACTTGAAAGGTGGGTACTTTGAGACATATGCAAGTACTCTAATACAGAAGGATAGGGCTGCGGGTAGCTCAGTGATACAGCACTTCCTTAACATTTGGGGGTTCCATCCTCAGCTCTGCAAATATAGAAAAATAAAAAATCACCAAAGTTAAAGGGCTGGAGGGATGTAAACAACTTCACAGAATCTTCCCAGGGAGACAGGATAACAGAGGTAACATCTGTGAGAGGGCACATTATAAAGGAAATGGTGTTGAATTGTCTTCGGAGTATTTCTTTTGGTAAAGATGAGTGGGCAGAGAAGAACATGGGAAAAGTCCGAGAGGCCCATAAGTGGTCCCCTTTGTCTTCTTTTTGAGCATTTAAAGTGAGTAAGCCATAAGAAGACAGGAGGATCTTCTGAATGCCATGGAGAGGGATTAGCTAGGCAGAGGGAAGCCATGGCAGGTTTTCACTGAAGCCAGTGGAAATCTCCTCCATTGAGGGAGCAAGGAAATGAGAGGGTCACAACAGAGCTTCAGAACTGCTTCTGCAGCAGCACTGTGCAGGTGGCATGAAATGGAGAGGGACACCAGGTGGAGTCCCTTGCCCCAGTGAGGAGGGAGGTAATGAAAGTCTGAGCGTGGGCTGTGGCAGTGGAAAGCAGGTGCTAGCCAGGTGGAGTGACAGACAGCTTCAGCTAAGAGCTGCATGCAAGAGTCTGAGAGGACAGGCTCAGAGCCTGGGTGACTCATAGAGTGAATATCCTTGATCTTTATTTTGGAAAGAGATGGTAAAGGAAGATTCAGGTTAACTTAATATATGGCAGATAACATTCACATGTGGTTAAATGTGGGTAAGTTGTGTATTTTATAAAAATCAGATCAATGGTTAATAATAGTTACCATTCCCTGGCAGACAACTGTGATATGCCAGGTGTATTATGTATGGTATCTCAAGTCTCACAACAAATCTCGCAGTCTACGGATGGGAAGCTGAGGCTAAGATAGTTCAAGATCATGCAGCTAGTAAGTGGCCAAGCTGGGTTTGAATCCTGGATCCCACAGGCCCCAAGAAACAATCCAGCCTTTGTTATTAGATTCCATCTTTTCTACTTGTAAACTCTTTTCTAGCTTCTATGAGTTTTTGTTTCTTTTTAATTGGTTGTGATCCTGTGAAATATTTATTTCATAATCATTTTTTTCCATTAATATTCTTGTAGAATTTCCATCTGCTTAGAAAAAAGAAAAAAAAAACACTCAACATGATTCCGCATTAAGCAGACTAATTGTTTATTATGTATTAAGCCATCTAATTGTTATTTAATAGGACCAACAAAAAGCTTTCAACACTACTTAATTTTTCTCTAAATATGGGCATGATTTCATTGTTCAGGAGACTGAAATGCCTTGGGAAAGAAAGAATCTGCTGATGTCTCTGATACCTCAATGCTGACTTCTTAGGGTGGAGCAAAGGAGGGCTTGGGTGTGACTGGGGGAGTCTAACTTGACTCTCAACTAACCAGTCTTTCTAGATGGGGAGGTTCTAGAAGGTTCTAGAAGGAGCGCTTCAGTCTGGAAGCCTTGCTGTTCAGAGTTCTGCTCCTCCCTTGGCTTTTCTTCTTCTGCCTCCTCCTGGGCTGTCCTGGCTCTTGAAAACAGTCAGATGTGGTTCTGACGTTGAAGCCACAGCACCACCGCCCAGAAGACCCAGACCATTAGCCATTCATTCTAAGTAACATCTTTTAAAATACAAGTGCATCTCACAATGCACACCTTACCACCAACACTTGAAGAGTCCATTGTCCTTCCAAATCTCATGAATGTGAAATCTATATATCTTGAAAATGGGGACTCTTTAGTGAAATGCCAGAGCAAACAGATTTAATAAGGTTTTGCTTAGAATTGAAAAATTTCACACATTCCTTATTTTATCTGGCATCTGGGGGATAAAGGAGTTGGCTTCTTCATGGATAAAGAGCTTCTCAGGATTCTGTCAAATAAATGTAAATTTTTGCATAGGGAAATAATTCAAAATAGAAATCCTTATTTTGGCATTGAATTTGTAGGAACCAACTTCTTAGTAGAATAAATAAAGACATCTTCCTCTGAATTTTCGTGTCCCTTCAATAAGGGACGTGAAATGTGAAATTGTATCATTCTTAATGAGTTTTTGTTACTTGTGAGTCTTGTAGGTCATCTAAGAACTAGAAATGTTTCATGCATAATACCTAATCCATTTCTTCTTTCTCCTTGTTTAATTTACATTTTTTTAGCTGCTAAATAAAAGTGCAAAATTCGTGCATGTTTATGGGAACCATGTATACATACTCCCCTTTTGCCCTATCCCCAATTTTCTGCACAATGTTGTTAAAATTATAGACAGAGACAAAGATAAAAGATGCAAAAAGGTTATTTCAGAACCATGTCATAACAACAGGTCAACCTCCTGTATTAAGAGAAGAGTTAGCTTCTGCAGTACCCTGGGGACATTACTGAGCCCTCTCAGCCTTGTCCCTACACCAGGAGGCGGGTGTGTGTGTGTGTGTGTGTGTGTGTGTATGTGTGTTCCTACCTGCACAGGTGCAGAAACTCCAGCTCCCTGAGTACATGTCACTCCAGTTTGCTCAGAGCCACAGGCTGTATGTACAGCTGAGAGGGGCGGAGCTGGGACTGCGTTCCCACGGTGGGAGCCTCAAGCTCTTTATGAAGCCAATGTTAGTGATCAGTCCTCCTCCTCCCCGTCTCAATGCAGTCCATATGACACATAGTGTGAAAATGAGGAGATAACCACTCAGAAAAGAAGTAGATCTTGCCTTAGAGAACTGCCTCCTGGCTGGGGACAACACAAAGGACCAGAGGAGCCCCTCTTCCTAAGGTCTGGAGGAAGAAAGCTTGCTTTTTACTCCCTTGTTGAGTTGGGAATGGGCTCCTTGGCTGAGTCTTGAGGCTGAGGTCCTTAGATCAGTCACAGATTTGTCTTCGTTTGTGCTCGGCTTTACCGAGTTGAACTAACATGTATTAAGGCCTTCTGTGTGCAAACCCTGTGTTGTTAGGTGCACGTAGGAGTGGAGGATGACTAAGGTATGGGACTTTGCTCTCCAGGAGTGGGGCAGCCAGGTGTGTAAATACCTAAAGCTGAAGTGGGAGCAGAGGTGTGATGAGGTGAGTTCCACCCAGTGGGCAGCATTTGATCTGTAACTCCAGAGGGTTGGACACTTCAACTGATGCCTCCCTGTTCAGTGAATCTTGGAGGTGTAAGGTATCAGCCTCAAATGAAAAAGTAAAATGATCTATTTTTTTCCTTTTACTTAAGATCCTTAAAAGAAACTCCAACAATATAGTATGTGGGAACAATGCTTTGATAATGAGTGATGAAGAGCTAAACAAATAGGTCTTAAGATATTAATGCACTGTATAATTATATTTTTCAACGCACATTTTATGGAACCATCGTTCCATGAACCTGAATACAGAAAGACATAAGACTTGGTTTCAGGCATGTGTACAAGACTGTGTGTTGATGGACCAATGAAAGAGGGGAGAGAGGAGGAGAGAGATGGTAAGAGGAAGAAAGGAAAACAGGACTTCAATGGGAGAGAAAATATACGCACAAAACCAGATACGGTTTCGATAGCATGGATGTCTAATGAGCTGTTAAAATTGCTATAGAATAATTCTTGTAAAACAGAGAGCAACCATTTAAAAATATTTTTACTTTGTAATGTTACCCGCACCTTTAAAAAATATTTGTTTTGTATTTTCTTTCTCTAATATTCTGGCAGTAAGTGTTAGACTAATGCCCCAAGACAGCTAATTTTGTATTCTTTTTAAAGAAAAGAATGTTATTTGACCATAGTAAGGCAAAACATAGCTCTGTGGTATTGCTAACATCTTTATGTGGGATTAAACTCCAGAGGGTGTTTTCCTTTAATCCACTGACAAAGGAATCTTTATAAAAATGCTTGGAACCATTACTTGTTTGGACAAGTTTTAGAATGAACTTTAAAAAAGAAAACTTTGTAGCCTGATGGGGTGGTGCACACCTATAATCCCAGCAGTTTGGGAGGCTAAAGCAGGAGGATTGCAAGTTTGAGGCCAGCCTCAGCAATTTAGTGAGGCCCAAAGCAATTAGCAAGATCCTGTCTCAAAATAAAAAGTAAAAGAGCTGGGATATAGCGCAATGCTAAGACCCTCCCTGCCCCCCCCCCCCACTCCTTTTTGGTACTGCATTCAACCCCCAGTACTGTCCCCCCCGCCGCCCCTCCCACCCCCCCAAAAAAAAAGTTTGTGCAGGCAGCTGCTTTGTAGTGTGAATTATTTGTCTTTGTGAGTTTGAAGACAAAAAATTTCAAAAGAGTTAAAAGTTTGAAGGATGAATTGCTTTTTTCAAGGACAGCTATCAATTTTTATTTGGAAGAAAAGTCTTTTAATTGATTTGACTCAAATCAATTTACTTTTTTTTTTTTTTCAGAAAAAAACATATGATGTCTTCCATCCGAAATGGGATTTAAAGATGGAACCTTGAGGTTTCTTAATTCAGTTCCTGACATGGTTTACAATGCTTCCCCATATGTATTAATGTTTAATTTTTTTTCGAGGCTAGAGAGTTTTAAAATCCTATGCACTTGTTGAATGAATACATTTATTTAAAAACTACTTCCTCATACATGATAAAACTTTGCATTTTCCCAAAGTGCTTTATATGAATTGAAAAGGAAACTCAATTACCATTAATCACAAGAGACTTTATATTTTTTTCAATAAGAATGAGTTAGTTGGTTGCTGAAGTAGAGTTAAAGAATGAGTGAGCCAAAGAAACCTTAGATATTACCTAGCATAACAGATGAGAAACCACAGCCTAGAACATTTCTAGATTAAGCAGGGTTCGGTGGTCCTTACCTGTAATCCCAGCAGTTTGGGAGGCTGAGGCAGGAGAAGCATGAGTTTAAGGTAAGCCTCAGCAATTTAGCAAGGCCCTAAGCAATTTAATGAGTCCCTATATCAAAATTAAAAAATTGAAAAAGAGCTGGCAGTGTGGCTCAGTGACAAAGTTTCCCTGGGTTCAGTCCCCAGCACACCCCTGAATTTTTTTTCTGTGATTAAAAAAAATCTAAAATTATGTGTTCAATAAAAACATGATCTGATTTACAAAGGTTTTTGTGTTTTGTTTTGTTTTTGGCAAGAGGGATTGAATCTAGAGGTCCTTAACCATTGAGCTGCATTCCCAGCTGTTTTAATTTTTTATTTTGAGGCAGGGTCTTGCTAAGTTGCTGAGGCTGGTCTTGAACTTGGCGATTTACCTGCCTGAACCTGGCTGTGGTTACAGGTGTGCACCACCATACCCAGCTACAAAATTTTGAATCACACACAACTTAAAAAAAAAAAAATGCACACTTTCTCTGAAGCAAGTCCTCCTGGCTGTCAAGCACGAGTCCATTGCTGCATGCATGACAGGTGAACACCTGACGTTAGACTGAGCCAATGGATCAATATCTTTTCTACATACAGTTTCTTCTTGATTTAAGCACAACCAGTTTGGTGTGGTTTCTTCATTGGAGGAAGAAAAGCAAACTGAAAGGTTAAGGTGGCTTCTTTCTTCCCCAATCACTGAACCCCGGTTGGCCTGAGTCTGTCTTTCGTGATGGACTGAGCCAATCACCAGGCACACAACTGGTTCCCTTTCTCACCTCCCTGTGTTTTCGAAGGGTGTTTTGGTCACACCTCAGGTGGAAGTGGGATACTTACCAAAGAGGGACAGAGTAAGTGGACTTAGTTTAGGATCAGGTGCAGTCTTGAGAATTGTGTATCACAGCTATCCTCCCCCCATCCATATATTTGCTTTCCGTGGTTTCAGTACCCATGGCCCTCCACAGTCCAAAAATATTCAATAGAAAATTCTAGGAATAAACAATTCAAAAGTCTTAAATACTGCCGGGCGCTATGGCGCCCGCCTGAAATCCCAGTGTCTCGGGAGGCTGAGTCAGGAGGATCACAAGTTCAAAGCCAGCCTCAGCAAGGGCAAGGCACTAAGCAACTCAGTGAGACCCTGTCTCTAGATAAAATACAAAATAGGGCTAGGAATGTGGCTCAGTGACCAAGTGCCCCTGAGTTCAATACCTGGTTCAAAAAAAAATGTCTTAAATACCTTTTATTACACATACTGTTGTAATTGTTCTATTATTGTTCATTCTGTTACCACACTGAATATTTAAATTAAATTGTCATATGTGTGAATAGGAAAAAAAACAGTATATTTAGGGTCAGTACTATGCAAGATTTCAGGCTCGGATTTCATTCCAAGACTGGGGGTCTTGGAATATATCTGCTTGTAGAAGGGGGGACTACTATAAAAGGTGAAATTTGGTTAATGAGATTATAAGCTTATACTTTCCTGTAAACAAATAACAGTATCAAAGATTTTTACTTTCATCATCCCGACAAATTAGCTTTTCATTTTATTGACCCTTAAAGAAATCCGATTTCTATGCATTCTTCTTTTCCATTCAGTTATTAATGTGTTTACTGAAATGCAAATCTAAACATCCAAGGGTTTTAGTATCATGAGCATGACGTGGTGAACTTATGTAAGTCTTTCAGTGAAGCATGAATTTTTTGAGTAGCATTAACAGTATATGGAGTTACTTTTAAAAAAATAAAATGTTCGGATGGGTGTGAGTAAAGGAGAGAATAAAGAGCCTTGTTTTTATGGGAATGCCTGCCCATCTTTAGAAGTAGGAAATGTCTCCTGAAACTTGAAGGAGGGAATAAAAATAATAATAGAGAAAGCTCACCAATGTTTGAATCCAGGTTTTAGTTGCTTCACCTATCTTTATCTTGGATGCAACTCATTTCTAAGTGTCTTGTAATAAACTGCTCTAGTACTTGGATAAAAAGAAGCGGGTGAATTTATATGTTGTTGTTAAATGAGTTTAGTTTTATAAATTCCCTTAAAACTTGTATGGACACTCTGGATACATTTATTCACAGTGGAGTTTGACCTCCGTTGTGTGTGTGTGTGTGTGTGTGTGTGTGCGCATGTTTTGGTGCTGGGGTTTGAACCCAGGGCTTTTTGCATACTAAGGATTCACTCTTACCTCTAAGCTACACCCTGAGACCTTTTCTCTTTTATTTATTTGTTTGTTTATTTATTTATTTATTTATTTATTTATTTTTAATTTATTTTGATTCATTGTACACAAATGGAGAACAACTGTTGTTTCTCTGGTTGTCCACGAAGTAGAGTCACACCATTTGCCTAATCATAGTTTGTCTCATTCTGTTATTTTTCCTTCCCCCTCCTTTTCGCTTTTAATGCATTTTTATTTGGGAATAGTTTTATATTTATAGAAAAGTTGCCAAGATAGTCCAAAGTTCTTGTATACGCCTTACCCAACTTCCCTGATCTTCCTCTGACAGCTCATTCTGTGATAGTTTTTACAGTGGCACACCTTGTTAAATGTTGAAGAAACTCTGGCTTTCATTTTATACGCTTGAGACTGGCCTTCTTCCTGGGAATCACCCTCAGAACCAAATTGCTGAACAGAATTTCCAAATGTTTCCCAAAAAAAGTGCTCTGATCCCCCCTCAATAGACAGAATAGATGTAATTACACAGTCATTCTAATTCCTTCCGGGGATTCTGTGTGAGTTTTCTGTGTCTTTTAAAGTTCTTTCCTTTGTCTCTTGAGTTTCTTTCCTCTATTTTCTAACAGGTACATTTGGGAAAGTGTTCTAAGGCAGTTGGAATTTTGTGCAAGTTAGGACAACAGATGTAGTTTTGTCTGTGTCTTAACAGTGCAAAAAAATGTGCCAGATTTGCTTTGCAGTTCTGAGTGGAAGAAAGGCTGGTTGCTTTCATGGAGGAGGAGCGGGAGGCCATCCTGGTTTTGATAGGTTGGACATTGCAGCAGCACATTGTCTGGGCCTGCCTGGAAGAGCAGGTATCATCATTTGGGAGTGGTTCCCAGGGAGGGCTGGCTCCTCCCCCACATTCAGCTAGTGCTAACTTGTTGGGGAGCCTTGCTTGCAGGGAGGGACCCCAAATCGGTGGCAGGAAAAGAAAGAAAGTGCTTCCTTTTGGTGGATGATGCATAGTCAGGAGTCCTGGGAGAAGTTCTCACACTTTTGTGATTCCACCTGTGCATAATACAACCATTGTTTTTCAATTTTTTTTTTCTTTTTTGGTGGTGCTGGGGGTGGAACCCAGGGCCTCATGCTTGCTAGGCAAGTGCTCCACCACTGAGCGACACCTTGCAGCCAAAACTATTTTTTTTTTTTTAAAGCAGTGAAATTCTTTCTTTAAAACATGCAGGGACACAGGCACACATACAGAGGAAAGTCCAGTTTGTCTGAGAAGCGGTTTGTTTGAGGTGCAAACTGTCCCTAACTGAAGGACCAGACACCTCTGAGGCCCTGTGAGGAGCACATCTTGTCTCATAGCACGTTTATGAAGCCTTTTCATGAACATCAAACAATAATTTGACATGCTTGAAACCTCTCACTCTTTTTCTATTTTGCAGTGCTGGGGCTCCAACCTAGGGCCTCACACGTGCTAAATCTCTGACACTAAACCATAATAGGCAGTGGTGTGGCATGATGTATCTTGGCAAATTAAAAAGTGAGACTGTTTTGTTACACCTTGCTCTCTAATGGATTCGTTTATGTTGTGGAGCAAATTAAGTTCCTCTAGACTATTTCTTTAAAGTGTGAACAACCTACAACATTTTTTTTTTCCCAACATCACCATCGTTTTAAGGTTTTGCCACTTGTCTTCCAGAAAAGTATCTCATTGGAAATGTACATTGAAGGTACCTCATTGTTGAGAAAAATATTGATTCTAGGAACATCTTGCAAAAAGAAGGGTCATTAAAAATACTTAAAATTTCCATCATTTCCTTCAACCATGATTTCTTTGCCATCATTGTCTTTTAATGTGATTGCAGAAGGTACTCTTGTACAGTTAGCTTTTGTCTCATCTCCTCTTTTTCCTTTGGCCAGACTTGCTGGTGACATCTTCATGCTTACTGTTTGATGCTGTGAGGTCTTCCTGCAGAGGGACTCCGGGTGTTGGGGACAGGGCGTTTTCAATTACTGTGGGCTGAATTGGGAGGGGTGATAAAGAGAAGGAAATAGCTCCCTGTCATGACCAGAAATATATTTTTACATTTCAAAGGCATAGTCCGGATGGAATCATAGACCTGGGAGTAAAAGTGCCGTGAAGGACATTATAAAAGTTGAAAAGTTCCCTGGATTAGAAAATAGTATTATATCCATTTGAATTTCCCTGTTTTAATAATTGTTCTGTGGTTTTATAAGTGAATGTCTTTATTCTTAGGAAATACGTGCTGAAATATTTGAGGGTCAAAAGGCATGATTATTCTCAAATGATTCATAAAAATATACATAAGCCGGGCGTGGCGGCGCACGCCTGTAATCCCAGTGGCTCGGGAGGCTGAGGCAGGCGGATTGTGAGTTCAAAGCCAGCCTCAGCAATTTAGCAAGGCACTAAGCAACTCAGTGAGACCCTGTCTCTAAATCAAATACAAAAAATAGGGCTGGGGATGTGGCTCAGTGGCCAAGTGCCCCTGACTTCAATCTCCGAAAAGTCAAAAGAAAAAAAAAATATATATCTATAATATACATAAAAAAATTAATACACATATGCAGACAGGTATAAGGAAATACAGCAAAGTGTTAGTACTTGGGGAGTCTGGGTGAAGAGTCTCATGGGAGTGTTTTTATCTTGTGTTGACAACTTTTCTGAACATTTTGAATTATTTCAACATTAAAAAGAAGCTATTTCATGTCTGATTCCTTTGTGTTCGCTCCTCAGTCAAACCGGCACCATGTCCAGACACCAGAACCAGAACACCATCCAGGAGCTCCTACAGAACTGCTCTGATTGTCTGATGAGGGCCGAGCTGATCGTGCAGCCTGTAAGCCTCCCTGTTCTCCCCTTTTCCTGTGCACCTTCAGTTGGGCCCTGGTGGGCTTCGGCTCTCCTGGTGCTCATCCCTATTCTCTGACCTGTTGTCCCGACTGCGTAGTTAGAGGTGGTTGTTTTCAGGACAGGCTAGAGAGGGACATCATCTCAGCCTGTTTTCTGTTGCTAATAATCTAATGCCACAGACTGGAGTAAATTATAAAGAAAAGAGGTTTATTTTGGCCCCCAGTTCTGGTCCATGGCCAAGGGGTCATGTGTGGTCATGAGTCCTGGGGCAGTGTGAACATCACATGGAAGAGACAGAGAAGAACCTGCATTCTGACTTTTATAACAGACCCACTCTGAAGATAGCCATTAAATGATTAATCCATTAATCGCATGAATGGATTAATTACCTCTTAAAGTTCCACCTCTTCATATTTCATAATAGGGACGGAACCTCAGCAAGTGTTGACATTACCGATGGCCACCATTTTGGAATTGCAGCATCCTGTGGCTCTTTATGTGACTTTGCAGTCTTTTCTCTTCCTGGAAATGTAACCTGTTGTGTTTCTATTACTGGTTTGGGATGGATTGTCATAGACGCCATCAAATTAATAAGATAGCTTTTGTAAGGGAAATTGGCCATACTGGAACCATACTAATTCTGTTTGGAAAACATAAAAATATGAAAAAGTAAACAATTGAGAATGGAGGAAAAATTTCAGAGAACCCTGTGTTCTTTCTTATGATAACTGAGATCTCTTAGTTCTCATTGAATAGGGGTTAGAAGTCATGGGTTCTATGATATGTGCTGTGTAAATTCTTCGTTTAAAAATACTTTAGCACTCACATTTGCTTCAAGTTTCTGAAGAACAGACTAGAAAATGATGGGGAAGTAGCCACCTTTTCTCTCTTTTTTTTGAATGATTCTTTTCAACAAATGATGACGCTCCTGTCTCCCCAAGCTGGCATTAATGTTGGGGTTACTTCTGGAATCTACCTTATTACAGAATACCCCTGTTAAATAGTCTATATTTCAAACAGATTTAAAACAAGCAAATTTATGGCTTCTTCTATTTGAAGAATAAATATCTCAATGTTCTAATTTCCTAATTTAAATATTGTGTAGATTCTTGTTCTGGTTCATTTTGTCCAATTAAAAAAACAAATCTTTATGGCTGGTCACAGTGGCACATGCTTTTAATCCCAGCAACTCAGGAGGCTGAGGCAGGAGGATTCCAAGTTTGAGGCTAGCCTCAGCAGTTTAGCCAGACTCTAAGGAACATAGTGAGACCCTGCAATGTCATCCTGCAATACGTATATTCAGAAAAATGAGAGATCACACTCTATTTATGTATGATCTATCAAAATGTATAAATGCATTCTACTGTCATGTGCAACTAATTAGAACAAAAAAAGAAAAACTTAAAAGAGCTGGGGATTTAGCTCTGTGGTAAAGTGCCTACAGACACTGGGCTCAATCCCCAGTACCAAAAAAAGAAAAAAAAAAATCTTTGCTTAGTCCATGTAAAAATATATTTGGGGGTCAACAAACCAGCTTGGTTCTGGTTCTGGTTGTTTCAGGCCTCTGGTTTGAAACATACTCCTGTCCGTGCTCCTCATGGTGCCCAGATTCCTTCACACAAAGCTAGACAGGAGGCATCAGTGACCGCAAGGAGCATACACCCCAGCCCTGGACGCATAGTGACCGTGGTTACATTTTACGTGTAGCTCTAGGAATTTACATGGATCATGTTCTGAGTGTATTTCTACTTATGTGATTTGAAGTGCAATAAAAACACGGCAGGGAAATGGTATCGTATTTGCTAACATTGCTGCAAAGATAAAATTCTAGAAAAAGCTCCTGTGTGACCCTGAAGCAGCAGGAGAAATTTTCTCTCCTAAAAAACAAAACAAAACAAAACACAACTTTTATTTTGAGATAGTTCTAGTCTCACAAGAAGTCGCAAGAACCATCCAGAGCAGGGCTGGGGGTGTGGTTCGGTGGCAGAATGTCTGCCGTACGTGCGAGGGCCAGGGTTCAATCCCCAGCCTTGTAGCAACAAGAAGAAATAAAGAATAGTAGAGAGCAGCCTTGCGTGCCCCTCTCCCAGCTTCCCCTCTTGCTGACATCTTAGGGAACAGAAGAGCATCATCAAAACCAGGATGTGGATTGGCCCAGTACAGTTACCCAGACAGAAACTTTATTTTTAAGATCTGAAAAAATCTAGTACCTAAAAATGGAAAAAACAAAGACAAAACAAACAAACAAACAAAAACCCTCAGTTGGTGTATAAAAGACCCTGTGTGTTAAAATGGTAGTGTTGTTACCACTGTGAAATCTTAATAAACAAGAGTTCCATGTAAATATGAAAGATCAACATTCAGCATTGAAGCCAGGGGAAGATGAGTGTTCTGTAAATTTGTCTTTAAAATCCAAGTGCAAATGTAAAAGACAGCCCACAAATTTTAGTTTGTGAATCTCCCTCTGTTTATTTCCTTATCTCAAATTTATAAGATCATTTTCAGTTAAAAATGTCTGTACTTCCGATGGGGTGCTTTATATTTGTTATATTTACTGTGGAAGCTTTTGCTTCCCTTGATGCACATGAAGCTTTTCTTTCTAGTAACATTCCTTCCGGTGAATTCTCTCTTTTAGGAACTGAAGTATGGAGATGGAATACAGCTGGCTCGAAGTAGAGAACTGGACGAGTGTTTCGCACAGGCCAGCGATCAGATGGAAATCACTGACAGCCTGATCCGGGAGATGCGACAGATGGGCCAGCCCTGTGACGCTTATCAGAAAAGGTACTGTCCACAGAGCATGGATCAGGCAGGCCTCATGAGGAGCGCCGCATACCCTGTCGTGATCAGTCCCATGACTGGGTCTTCCTCTGGAGGAAGCAGACACATGCCCGAGGACAACCTGCCTTCCTTGGCCTTTTGTACCTTTGTGATCTGCAAAACACATGGACCCAAACCACTGCCATCATCTGTTGGGCAATCACACAGCTGCCGTGAGAAGAATTCAACAGGCCCTTATGTGACCATTCAAAACTCTGGGTCTTATTTTGAAGCTCTTGAGTTCATTAGAGGTCAACTGCAT
Source organism: Glaucomys volans (assembly GCA_020662805.1). Taxonomy (NCBI): domain Eukaryota; kingdom Metazoa; phylum Chordata; class Mammalia; order Rodentia; family Sciuridae; genus Glaucomys; species Glaucomys volans. The sequence goes on along the minus strand of JAJEJO010004280.1, from coordinate 135,809 downwards.
CTCCATTTAGAGGGCAGCAAAGTCTTCTGGCCCAGCATCTGACTTTTAAGAGTCTAATATCAAGTTTGGTTTAATGAATATGAAAGTGAGAGTCTTGGACTTGGACATGAAGCTGGGATGTGTAGTCTCAACTTGTTCCCAGGCCACCTGGGATCCCGGGTAGTAGGAAAATCCCCAGGACAAAACTCATGAGAAATTGAAAGGTGCTACACCAGGTTTGCCAAAGGCAGTGACACATTCCAAGATGTTCCAGGCTTTGAGCATCTTCCTAGGACTTAATATTATTTTTGAATTTTTTTGTTTTGGGACAGGGCCTCTCCAAGTGGTGAGGGTGGCCTTCAATTTGCTACCCTCCTGCTTCAGCCTCCCAAGTTGCTGGGATTACAGGTGTGTGCCACCACACCTGGCTGGACTTTAATACTTTTGTATGTAACGAAGTTTCAAGTCATGGGATAAAGAAAAAAAATATCTTCACATTAAACATCGGTGACCTCTACATTGACCCCAAGGAAATGCAGAGGAAAGAATTTGTTCAGATGCGGTTTCATGGGCTGTTTCCCTGTATGATATCGTTATTTTCCTTTCCTTTCAGGCTGCTACAGCTCCAGGAGCAAATGCGAGCCCTTTACAAAGCCATCAGTGTCCCTCGAGTCCGCAGGGCCAGCTCCAAGGGCGGAGGAGGATACACTTGTCAGAGCGGCTCCGGGTGGGATGAATTCACCAAGCGTCTCACTGGCGAATGTTTGGGATGGATGAGACAGCAAAGGGTGAGCAGCGCCTGGGGGACAAGTGTTGGTCCTCAGACCCCAAACCTGGGTGGCCCAGGTGTGTCCAGGGTGGCAGGCAAGCCCTGGTGTTCTGGTCACCAAGGACTTGGCAGGCAATAACCACCTGCTGACACATACCAAATAACATCATTGTTCTATAGAGGTAACTGACCTCATCTCTATTGCAGATAGGTACTTAAAAAAAAAAGGAATATGGTGGTGGTTCATTTAAAATATTCACAAATTGGAAGCGCCAGGAATCGTCAAACTGGACGTTCTGGTTTGGGCTCCTCGGTTGCCTGCCTGGTGGTTTTGAAGCGTCAGTTTTCTGGTTGGGCAACCATCACGTCACCAGTGTGGGAGTGACCTGAAATAGTGGCAGCAGAAGTATGTTCTGATCCTTTCCCTAGAACTGGGGTTTCTCCAATGTCTGTTTCAATGCTAATTATTGTTTTGTTGTTTTATGTACTAATTAACACCCTATAATGAACAGGTGGCAGGAGATGGGAATTTTGTAATGAAAACCTACTCCTAACCAACCATCTTTCTCCTGAGAAGGCGGATATGTTAGAATGATACCTTGTGAAGAGATTGTTATGCAACAGCCTTGTGGTTCCAAGACCTTGATTGGTTGTTGGGCCATTTCGGCACTGGTCAAGAGTTTCTCAGCCACTTCAATTTTTTTTTTTTTAACGCTAGGTCTCACAGTGTCTCCAGGCTGGTCTCGGATTCCTAGGCCCAGGCAGCCCTTCCGCCTCAGCCTCCCAAATATCAGGGACCATAGTTCACTCCACTACACCTGGCCCTTTAGGATTTGGATATTTGTTCTTCCTAAGTGCCGAGGGCTTTTGCTACCAAACATTCATTCATTCATTCATTCATTCATTCATTCATTCAGTTAACCTTGTCTCTCGTTTTTTATAAAGGCCATAACTATTAGAGAAAGTGGTATATAGACAGGAGAAAAGCTAGGAATAACCTCAGAAACTTAAATACCAACCTGTCGGTGTGTTTTCAAATTCTTATCAAATCTCTGGATGCACATGTCTTGAGGATATTTTGTATTCACTGTGCCCGAAATGAAGGGCTCAAAATTTATGGTCCATAGTTCTGAAGATAAAAATTAGTGGGGAAAGTAAGGTGTACCCAGAATGCTAAATTGTTGCCATGTGAGAGCTGTAGCAAGTTTTTGCTCAGTTGGGCGTCAGTGGTGCCCCAGTGGCAGGAAGAGTTGATGGGGTTTGAACCGCACCTTGAGGATCCTGAATGGTAGGCAAAATAGCCTTTGAACCAAATTAGTTATGAAACATCATAATGCCTAATGTTTTCCAATTCAGTGATGACAGTTGTATAAAATGACAGCTCATACCCCGGCATTTTCTGTACTCATGTTGGGTGCTGCTTTGGAAGAATACTTTGTAGCAAATGCTCCACGTTTTTAAATTTCCAAAAAGGCATAATCAAAGGACTGGGTTTGAGGTCATTTTCTGAGTCAGTACGAGTGATGCTTTCAGATCAAGCAAGTGGTCCTCATGGTTCCCTACAAATCAAAAGCTGTTTGATCATTTAAGTGCAAGTTCACCATGGGATTCCCTCTGGCCCTTTCCCTCCCATGCCTTCCTCCCTCTTGCATAGCCTACATTCCTCACTCACTCCTGGGAGAGCCAGCTGCAGGCTCTGCTGATAAGGGAGCCTCTTCCCCAGCAGCACAGTGGGAGGCAGGCACACACCTCCCAGCCAGGATTGTGTTGCTTGCCTGACTTGTGCTTCTGCTGATGGACGGGCCAGATACCATACAACTGGTCAGTAGAGAACAACATGAGCTGGAGCCCAGTCACCTTGCTAACTTCCCAGCCCTTGCTGTTTCTGTTGTAAAAGCCAGGACAGCTGTGGGAGATAAGGTCAAAGTCCCCGGGGAAGGGGACCTTCATTGATCTGACTTTGAAATGGCTCCCTTTCTGACACCTTGCCAAATGCACTGGAACATGGATGTGATTTAGAACAATGTGTATCATGTTCCTGCTGACATGCCAGCCTGGAATGTTTGCCTTGGCATGCCCGAGAGATGGTACAGGTGATTTACATGTACTCATGCAAAAGTTGAGATGATAGACTTGCCCCAGAATGAAATGTGTGGAATGATGCGTTTGATTCTTTCTATGCAACCTTCTTACGTAGTAATAAACCTAGCTAGATTTAATTTTTAAAAGAGCTGGCATAAATCCACAATCTTAATTTTGCCAACATTAATTGAAATGAAGACTTTGAGTTTTTATTGTAACTTCCTTTTGAAATGGGTCATAGGGAATTTTACATCTTGAAAGGGAATGGTAAATGCTGGACTTTTGAGTCAACGATAAACATTAATTGAAGCATTGTAGTGCTGGGGTGTCACTCAGTGGCAAAGTGCTTGTGTAGTCATGTGCAAGGCCATGGGTCCCAGCCATAGCACTGCAAAAAAACAAAGCATGATTTAAAGAAATAAACAATGACAAATGCTTTTCGGTTAGCTCCTCAGCTTGGGAAGTGCTGCACAATACGCTTCATTAATGATATTTGTTGTACACTTAAAATTACTGAATAAAGAAATGTGTGGATATTTTATAACATTATTGTGTCATACACATGTGTACACACCTACTAATATCTAGTCACACATGAACTTGCATGTACACGCATAGATTTTTTTCTTCTTCAGAAGTCGTGATATAGGTTTCGAGGAACCCATTTCTGAATTTCTTCCTTAGTCAGATAAGTTGAGGAATGTATTTGGCGATTCCGATTGTTAGGAAATCTTGAACCTTTAATAAATATTTTGGCTTCAAACATACTTGAAATTTACGTCTTTAGTTTTGCTTTGTTTTTTGTTTATTTTTCCCTTTTGGAGACAGGGTCTTGCTCTGTTGCCCTGACTGGTCTTAAGTGATCCTCCTGCCTCAGCCTCCCGAGTAGCTGAGCATTTTCAGATTCATCTGAAGCAGAGCCACGTTTGTCCCTTGGTACTTTGCCCCTGATACCATAGAAAACTCGAGTCAGTTGCAAGCAAGGGACATTGAAGGTCACCTCTCCTCTCCTTCCCTCTGCAGGCAGAGATGGACTTGGTGGCCTGGGGAGTGGATCTGGCCTCCGTGGAGCAGCACATTAACAGCCACAGGAGCATCCACAATGCCATTGGAGACTACCGCTGGCAGCTGGACAAAATTAAAGCTGACCTGGTACTTTTCATTGTTCCATTTTAGGAAAAAAAAAAAAAAGGAAGGATTGTGTAATTACTTTCGCAGGCAATTTTATCTGAAACAGGCTGTTCTATTTTTCCCAAGAGACTGGAAATTTTTAAAAATCCCTTTTCTTAAGGGGAAGGGATGTCAGATAGACCTATTGGATCTCAAGGGGGCATTGAACTGAAGGACGAGGGCATGAGAACACTCATTTGTTTGCCGTTTGTAAATAAGTGCTTTTGGGGGGATGTGGGTGGTGGTCTGCTTCTGCAGAAAGCAGAGCATCACTTCTAATGGAGAAAACGTGATGATCGTAGGGTTGAGTCCTTGGCAAATCCTTTGCTAGGTAGATTTCCTGACACCTCTCCAGTGGGGGAAAAAGTCAGACTTGCATCTGGGTGGAGAATGACCCCACAAGATATTAATCTGATCTGAGGTGCTCAGTTTCCTTCTAGATCTCTACACTTTTAAATCACTAATTTTTCCACTTAGATCAAAGTTGTTCATCCTCATTTCTTCTTCTGGCACCCCTTTTTTGCCTTATTTTTTTTCACTTGAGGATCTGATCAACTTTCTCCCCTCCTTTCTCTAAGATCTAGGACATACTAAATCATAATTTCAGACTTAAAAAAAGTTGTAACAAGTGAGTCTTTAAATGTCAGGGGTCAGGCCTTTACTTTGTGACTTCCCTGCCAGACCACTGAGGGTTGAAACACCTGGGAGAAGGTCCCAGGGCTAAAAGACTTCATAGAGCAAACACTTCTTTCCATTGGGACCTGAGACCAGTATGGACAGAAAGGAGATTTAGAAGGGCAGCTCTTTCTCTACAAGCCCAAGAGGAGAATTAAACAATGACTTGCTTTTTGTCACCTTTTAGCGTGAGAAGTCTGCAATCTACCAGTTGGAAGAGGAATATGAAAACCTGCTGGTAAGTGGACTTATTCCTGAACTGCATGTAGTCTCTGTTTTTAATTCAGTTAAATACTGTTCACTTCCTGGGGTGAGGCACCTGCTCAGTGTCACACAGAAGACCCTGGAAGTACTCTTACTTCTCTGCTCATAGGTGCTCATTTCATTGCTACGGCTAAGTTTCCTTTAGAAGTGAATTTTAAAAGTTTTTTTCTTTTTTCTGCAGATGGTGCCTACAACTATTCTATTTTCAAGTTGTGTCACCTAAATGATGCTTGTTAATAAATACCAGCAGCTGAAATAGTAAAGTGTCACCACTTTTGAATTGCAGATTTTTGAAGTATTAGCAAAAGATGTATTTTCTTCTGATAGGTTTCCTATCAGATAGGTGATCCCCATCTTTTGACAGATTCTGTATCAGTCACCTGATTGATAAGCAGAGAGATTTCCATTATTCTAGCTGTTGATGTCACTGTATTTTCACTTTTCCAATATTTCCTTGCTGGCAGTAATACTTTTTAAATAATGTGGCTAGTGGTAATAGAACAGTTTTGCTCTTGGAGCTGGGATGGCGTCTTGAATTTTGCGGGGGAGAAACTAGAGTCCCATTTCTCTCTTTATTGTCTAAAACTATCAAACGCAAACATTGGTATCTAAATTAAGACCCTTTAAGGGTTGGGGGTGAAGGTCAGTGGTAGAGTGTTTGACTGGCACGCATAAGGCCCTGGGTTTGATCCTTAGCACCATAAGAAAAAAAAAAGAAGAGGGAAAAAAGATCTTTAGGAATTAGACTGCTTGAGTCTAATTTTGCTGTTTCGTTCATCACAAGTTTGGACTGGTCCTATTCCCATGAGAGATGGTCAGGAAACCCACCAGGTTTATAGGTTTTACCTGGTCTCAGAAAAGTTTTGGTGAAGAACTACCCAGGTTCATCTGTGAAGTCTGCAGAGACCACTCTTCATCTGCTAGTGTCTTTCTAATGCTTCTTTTGAACTTGTCCTGCAGAAAGCATCCTTCGAGAGGATGGATCACCTGCGACAGCTGCAGAACATCATCCAGGCCACCTCCAGAGAGATCATGTGGATCAATGATTGTGAGGAGGAGGAGCTGCTCTATGACTGGAGCGACAAGAACACCAACATCGCTCAGAAACAGGAGGCCTTCTCTGTAAGCTGCCTGGGGAGCTGTAGGCACTGCGTCCAGGCTATTGCCCTGGGAGCTGCTGGGTGGGGAGAGTAGCTTTTTAATAATTTAATCAGCCACTTGTAATGTAGTCTCAAAAACTATTCCTTTTCTGAAAGCTATTCACTGAAGTAGGAGGGGCAATACATTTGTTGTTGTTGTTAAGTTTATTTCTTAAAAGGCGAGGTCTTCTTATGTTGCTGAGGTTGGTCCCAAATTCTTGGGCCCAAGCAATCCTCCTTCCTGGCCTCTTGAGTAGCTGGGACCACAAGTGCACACTACTGCACCTGGTTAAATAACTTTTCCACCAATAAATTGTTTAATATTCCAGAAGACGGTAGTTCATTAGGTAGGATGAGAATTTGTTCACTCAGATAACCTAGGGTGGGGTAGCACTGTACTATGGTAGATTAAAATTGGAAATCAGGAATTAAAACAGGTTGAGCATCCTTCATTCAAAAATCTGAAATCCCAAAATGCTATAAAGTTGGAAACTTTTGCAGTGACCACAAGATGCCCTCAGTGGAAAATTCCACACCTGACTTCATGTGAAAGGTTGCAGACAAAACTCAGGCACATGAAAAAATATCATATAAAATTACTTTCAGCCTATGTATGTAAGGTGTGTATGAAGCATGTAAATGGATTTTGTGTTTAGTTTTGGGTCTTGTCCATAGGATAGCTCATTAGATATATGTAGTATTCTAAAATCTGAAAAAAAATCCAAAATGAGAAACACTTTTGGTCCCAAGCATTTTGGGTAAAGGATACTCAACTGGTATTCATTGCAGCCCTGTCACTCTAACAGCATGATCTTGGACAGGGAACGTCACCAATCTGATGCCTTGGTCACATATTATCCCATCCCAAACATGCTTCCAGCCTTAAAAATGCTGTGATTCTTGAGGAAAACCTAACATGATTCTTTGGCACTGTTTATTTGCAAAATGCAGTATTGTGCTTATCCTCCTGTAGATGTTCAGGCATGAGGGAAATCTAATGCTGACTTGCTCTAAAAATTTGTTTTTCTCTTTCCATAGATCCGCATGAGTCAACTGGAAGTCAAGGAAAAAGAGCTCAATAAGCTTAAACAAGAAAGCGACCAGCTTGTCCTCAACCAGCATCCGGCCTCTGACAAAATTGAGGTCAGTTCCTTGAGATTTAAATTTTAGGAGATATTAAATAAAAATATAAATAAAATATTACAATATTTTAAAATTTAAAAACTTATAAAATATACTTTAAAAATATTTGTAATATAAAAATATTATAAAATAAAATTTATATTTTAGGGAAAAAGGGAAACTTTCAAGTAAGACTTTCTAGATGAATGATTCTTCTCCATCATAAAGCTCTGCCACCTTTTTTTCTATTTGGGGATCCATACCCTAGGTCAGCGGTTTGTATACTTTTTCTGGAAAAACCAGATAAGTGTTTCAGGTTTGTGGACCACGTGGTCTCTGTCACAGCTACTCGACTCTGCATTGTATTGCAAAAGCAGCCATAGACGCTATGTAAATGAATGAGCTTGGCTGTGTTCCAGTGAAACCTTATTTACAAAACCAGGCAGTGGGACCCATGTGGCTCTTGGGCTGTAGTTTGCTGAGGTCTTCCAGAGACAGCTCTCCAAGGGCTGTGCTCAGGACTGATATTAGGTAGTAGCACTGATATGGTGATGTCGATTGTTAAATAGAAACTTCCATGTTCATGGTTGATCAGAGTCACTGCCTTAAGCCCCAGGCTCTCCTGCTGGATGCCTCCACCTCCCCATGATCTAGCACCTGTCTAGGAATAGCACTTAATGTGGAAGAAAGACCTCACTCCAGTGTCTGTTTTAATTGGTCAGCACCTGTTCCATTCGGGTAAGACCTGTTTTGACTGATAGTCCCATTGGCAGCTATTTGTGAAAACTAACTTTAAATTAATTTGATTTCTCCCATACCAAGAATTCTCTAGTGGGAAATTCTGTTTTCAACCATTAGACAAAGTTTAATAGACTTCAATAGAATTAGACAAAAAGGTATTTCATAGCTTTCGTCAGAACCACACACCTGGGCAGGAATATGCGCCTCTGCCTCTGTACTGCGGACAGGGGAAAGATAGCCGATGTTTTCTCCTTTCAGGCGTACATGGACACTCTGCAGACGCAGTGGAGCTGGATTCTGCAGATCACCAAATGCATTGATGTTCATCTCAAAGAAAATGCTGCCTACTTTCAGGTTTTTATAATTAATAATTCCATTGTTTTTTAAGTCTTACTACCTTATCTTTTGAGTATGTTTTTTAAAGCCCTGAAAATAACCTTGAAAATATTGCATAAATTCTATATATTGGTTTTCAGTTTAAAGAAGCAAATTTGTAACCTGGTGAGTCACTGAGTCTCCTCCTGCCACGTACATAAATACTTAAATGTTCAAATTCTTTCCTTTAGCCACTTACCAAAGAAAGGCTTAGGGATGATAGTTCTTGAAACATAACTATCAAATGATTGTATTTAGTCAACTTTCCATCACTATAACAGAATACCCAAGATCATTAATTTATAAAGAGAAAAGGTTTATTTTGGCTCACAGTTTTGGAGGTACCAGTCCATTATTGATGGGACCTGTTATTTGGGCCTGTGGTGGAGGCAGCTTGTCATGGTGGGGAGCATGTGGTGGAGCAAAACCACTTACATACTAGCCAGTGAGCAAAAGGGAGGAAGAGGAAGGGCTTGGGGTCAAGGTCATGACCACAAATGACCTAAATACCTCCCAATAGGCCCCATCTCCTAAAGATTCCCTCAGCACCCACTAGCTCCACCCTGGGAATCATGCCTTCAAAATATGGGCCTCTAAGGACCATTTGAGATCCAAACTATAGCCATGATATTGCTTTTGAATTCACTTTCTGTTTAGTCACTTATAAGACTCACTCTCATCCCTAACAGTTTTTTGAAGAGGCCCAGTCCACTGAAGCCTACCTGAAGGGCCTGCAGGACTCCATCAGGAAGAAGTACCCCTGTGACAAGAACATGCCCCTGCAGCACCTGCTGGAACAGATCAAGGAGCTGGAGGTACCGTCTCAGATTGAATTCAGCAGCTACACTCAGAGGAGATCATTGCACCCCAGTCACAGCCTGCACTGCTGATGGGTCCTGTTGTCCAGTGCATGCCCAGAGCCCAAGCTAGCATCTTGCAGTGGCTTTTCTCAAAATGAACTTTGCATGCTCAGTAATTGCTGAGAGTGTTATTTGCCTCCGAGTCTGGATTATTTGCTGAAAATAAAAGCTGAAAGGGCCGTGGTTACTTCCCATGAAGTAACCAAGTTCCCAGAACTTCTTTTTTCCCTTTGGGAAAACACCCTTCAAATTCCATCACCATTGTCCTTTCACCCAGGGATATTCTTTTTTTTTTTTTGGTACTGGGGATTGAACCCAGGGACACTCGACCACTGAGCCCCATCCCAAGCCCTATTTTGTATTTTATTTAGAGACAGGGTCTCACTGAGTTGCTTAGGGCCTCGCTAAGTTGCTGAGGCTGGCTTTGAACTTGTGATCCTCCTGCCTCAGCCTCCCAAGTGCTGGGATTACAGGCGTGCGCCACCATGCCCGGCTCAGGGATATTCTTTCCTGCCTGCTTAATTCTTGGTTACATACATCCTGGAGAGGCTTATAAATGTTCTCCTGTTCCCTGCAGACAAATTTGTGGCTTATTACACTTTAATGCAATTACAGTGATATTTAGTTAGTAATGTCATAGTAGTTACATCAATGCCATTTGAAGATCTCCTCTAAAAATTTCAGAGCATCTATGTTGAATGGTAATTTTATTTGCAACTGCAGAAAGAACGAGAGAAAATTCTTGAATACAAGCGTCAGGTGCAGAACTTGGTAAACAAGTCCAAGAAGATTGTACAGCTGAAGCCTCGGAACCCAGACTACAGGAGCAACAAACCCATTATCCTCAGGGCTCTCTGTGACTACAAACAAGACCAGGTGTGTACACAGTTATTCAAAATGATACAAAGGTTTTCCTTTTCTTTTCATAAAGATTTTTGTCGATCAAGAGCAAAATTTTACCTCATTTTCAATAGGCAGCATAATCATGATCTTTTATGTATAAAGCAGCAACCTATTGAACAAATGCGGTGTCTGTTCTGAGTCAGCTGATGGTTGCCAATAATTAGGACAATAGTTCTTTCCCTCTTTCTTCTTCCTTTTTCTTTTGGTGCTGGGATTGGGTGGAGAGCCCACGTCATGCAAAATGAGTGATCCACCATTGAGCTAGCTCAGTTTTCTTATAAAATCATGGAGGATGTTAGAAACGTAAAATGGGATCAGTTCATCAGATAAACTTTATCAAACATTGAAGTCTGTTCTACTATCTATTATATTTTAAGAATTTGTGTGGCGACAGAAGTAAGAAGGAAATTTGAATGGTGATTGAAAAACACAAAAATCAAGTTTCCTATGTTTTACCAGTTGAGATAGTTGTCATATTTTAAGTAGTTTTGTTGGGGGGGTGTGTGGGGGTGCTGGGGATTGAACCCAGGGCCTCGTGCATGCTAGACAAGTGCTCTACTATTGGGGTACACTCCCAGCCCCTGAACAGCCATTTTGAGAAGTTATGTAGATACTGGAGCTAATTTGTAAATGTAGCTAGCTATTTAGAGGCTGGCATTCATTTATAAATGAAGCAACTTAGATGCTGGAGTTCATTTTAAAAGTTATTTTTATGAACACCAATACCAGAATGTTTTTTTGTTTTTATGTTTAGATTTTCAGAGCAAATGAGTGAGACTCATGACCGCCCCCGCACCTCCTGCCAATATTAAATTATTAATATTCAAATATTAAATACGATTGAAGTCTAATATATAAAACATGAACTCACAAGAATGGAAACACACAGGGTGAAGTTCTGCTTCACTGGTGACTTCCCCACTTACCCAGTGACTTCCCCACTTCCCCAGATTCTCCATGGAAACTCTCCCTAATTCGCTTACCATGCAGCTCACTTTCTAAGTGCACCTTCTAGGCTCACATGAATTATTTAAAGCATCAGTATTGTTGGGTTTTGTAATGATGGGCTTCATTGGAAGGGAAAAGCATGAGAGCTTCTCCTCTGATAGGCTTTCATCTGTTTCTTAACTTTGAGAAAAAAGAGGACACTGTGTTCTGAGGAGCAAAGCTGAGGTGCTGGCTATTTCCTTACAGAAAATCGTGCACAAGGGGGACGAGTGCATCCTGAAGGACAACAATGAGCGCAGCAAGTGGTACGTGACCGGCCCTGGGGGCGTGGACATGCTTGTCCCCTCCGTGGGGCTGATCATTCCTCCTCCAAATCCGCTGGCGGTGGACCTGTCTTCCAAGTAAGTTGTCAGAGATCCCGGTAGCCCGGCCTGTGTGCAAGCGTGTGTGTGTGTGTGTGTGTGTGTGTGTGTTTGGGGGGGGACACGTGCTGATATGAGAAGCTGAGATCAGCATTTTTTTTTTTATCATAATTGCCTCCCAAAAAAGAAACCATGTGAAGGTCACCTTTGCTTTGTCTTGCAATTTGATGTTGAAGACACTATGGTTGCTATTGGAAAATTAGAGAAAAAAAAATCTAGCCAGGTGCACTTGGCACACACCTGTAAACCCAGTGGCTCGGGAGACTGAGGCAGGAGGATCACAAGTTCAAAGGCCAGCCTTGGCAACTTAGGGAAACCCTAAATAATTTAGCAAGACCCTGTCTCAAAATCAAATATAAAAAGGGCTGGGGATGTGGTTCAGGGGTTTAGTGCCTCTGGGTTCAATCCCTGGTAGAGAAGGAAAAAAAAAAAAAGCTGACCGTGTAGAGGTCACAATGAATAATACTTGTCACATATTTCAAAGCCTGCTTTGAAGTTCCTCTTTCCTTATTAGCGAATCAGTCATTTTGCATGTAGTCACAAATGTAAAATGCCTTTAATATCAGTATTTGCTCATCAATAGACAGGACATTCTACAGATTGTCCAGAGCAGATTCTCTTAAATCTTTCAGTATGGAAATCTGCAACCATGCACGGAATAGAGAGAGTAGCTCAACTAGTCCCTACATCCTCATGAACAGACAGACCTTGGCTGTCATCAGCATCGAATGCACCTGCCCTGCTGCTTTAGACCTTGTCCATCAAAAGGCTGCTGACAACACAATCACCAAAAATCGTACTGCATGTTTCATCCAGAAAGATTTGAAGGAGCTATGATAATGTAGATGAAGCAGAGAATGTACTTGTAGGGAGTAGATGAGTCCAAGTCCATTGAGATGTTGACAGTGTTAAAAATTAAACATGTACCTGTTACTTTGTGAAGGATTGTTTCAGCTGTGTAAACACATCTCTTTGGGTTGAGGTGTGAAAGTCCTGCCCTAGCCTGTTTTCCCCTTGCACCTCCAGGATTGAGCAGTACTACGAAGCCATCTTGGCTCTGTGGAACCAGCTGTACATCAACATGAAGAGCCTGGTGTCCTGGCACTACTGCATGATTGACATTGAGAAAATCAGGGCCATGACTATCGCCAAGGTATGTCCCCAGAACCATTTGGGCTTCCTGGAGGGAGCACTGTGTGGCTCACTGCAGTGTCATTTCTACCAGGCAATTTTGTTTTCAGTCCTGGGTATCACACCCAAGGCCTGGTGCATGCTAAGCAAGCACTCAGCACTGAGCTACACCCCAGTCCCCCAGGCAAACCTTTGAGCTGGGCAGAGCTGGGCAGTTAGCTCTTTTGCATCTCATCAAGCGAGGATTCTCAGTCTTCCATAGAGGTTCTGGTCTGTCCAGTGGAGAACAGGAGGGCTGGTGGTGTGGCTCAGGGCTAGAGCTCTGACCCAGCACACCCAGGGCCCTGGGTTCATCCCTGGCACTATGGGAAAAACAAAACGAATCAAAAACAGCCAGGAGTCAGCACATGGCAGCTTATGAGACAATCAGAAATACTGATTGAAGAAAACTGATGAACTGGAAGTGCCCGTGGAAAAGGCATCAGAAGGTTCTGGAGCCTGTTCTCCTTAGATGTAATGAACCACGAAGTCATGAATGGCTAACTGAATATCACGGAAGTCAAGGGCAGGACGGAACTCTTAGAAGAACATTGAAAACAGTCCGTAACAGGGGTTTTTAAGTTGTCCGAAGAATCTTATTTGGGTTTTTCAAGGGGGTCAGGGATCAGTAAGGAGAGAGACACTGAATGGGCAAATTTGGGGATCCCTTCATGACCCTTTTTATAGTCAGAGCAACTTTGCTGTGCTCTAATATATTATTTAAAGAAAATAATTCTGTAGGAAAAATTAATCAGACTAGGCACTGGGGTGCATGCCTGTAATCCCATCTGCTCAGGAGACCAAGGCAGGAGGACCACAATTTTGAGGCTAACCTACGCAACCTAGTGAGACTCTGTCTTAAAAGAAAATTTTTTAAAAAAGAGCTGGTGTGTCATAGCTCAGTGTTAGACTGCTTAGCTAGAATGTGCAGGACCCTGGGTTTAATCCCCTGTAAATCACTTCTTATGACTTAATTTCCAGCTGAAGACGATGCGGCAGGAAGATTACATGAAGACCATAGCTGACCTTGAGTTGCATTACCAAGAGTTCATCAGAAATAGCCAGGGCTCCGAGATGTTTGGCGATGATGACAAGCGGAAGATGCAGTCTCAGTTCACTGATGCACAGAAGCATTACCAGACACTGGTCATTCAGCTCCCTGGCCACCCCCAGCACCAGACAGGTCAGCCTGGGCCATCTTTCTCTTTGTCTCAAACACATATATGGTTTTAAAAAGAAAGTCCATTTGTATGAGACTTGTATCACATCATTTCTTTGAAAGATATTGTCTTAGTCTGTTTTATCTTGCTATAACAGAGTACCCCAAACTGGGTAATTTGTTAAAAAAAAAAGGTTTATTTATCTCACAATTCTGGTGGCTGGATAGTCTAAACAGCATGGTGTCTGATGAAGGACCTTTGACTGAATCACAACAGGAGAAGCAGAAAGGGACATGCAGAAGGGGTCATGTGCATGGGGTGGCCTCACTTGAGAACAGCATGCTCTCTGGAGAATTAATCCAGGCTCCAGAGCCTTATCCACTGCCTTTTAAAAGTCCTGTCACCTTGATACTATTATATTGAGGATCAATATTCCAGCATATGAATCTTTGGGGGACTAAGCCTTATCCAAACCATAGCAAATATACATCCAGAGTCATTTATACACTGAATTTCTGGAGTCCGATCAAAGGCAGTCTTTTATTCAGTATAGATGTTTTCTGAGGCCTAGCACCCTGCCAGCTGGGAATTCTGATTTTCGTGGTCCTAACTTATTTTCACAGTAACCACAACTGAGATCACTCATGTTGGTTCCTGCCAAGACGTCAACCACAATAAAGTAATTGAAACCAACAGAGAAAGTGACAAGCAAGAGACGTGGCTACTGATGGAGCTCCAGAAGATTCGCAGGCAGATGGAGCATTGTGAGGGCAGGATGTCGCTTAAAAACCTCCTGCTGACAGACCAAGGGTCTTCACACCACATCACAGTGAAAATCAATGAGCTCAAGGTGGGGATCCACAAATATTTTGCTTGATTCTGCGTATGTTTTTACATTTATCTGTACATGAATTAAAAACCTCATAGTTAGCATATTTATAGGCAAGTATATTAGTGTGTTTTTTATTGCTATAAGAAGAACTTTTTAAGGACAAAAATGATCCTAAAAATCACATAGCTGTAATGCAGAGTACTAAGCACTTTTTGCCAGTAGAATATTTTGCAGTTTTAAAAAAGAAAAAATTCTGCTGATTTCAACCATATGAATGAACCTGGAGGAGGACATTGTGCTAAGTGAGATAAGCTCGACAAGATAAGCAGTGCCTGACCTCACATAAGGGTGGAATCAAAAACAGTGTCAGTGTCACAAAAATAGAAAGTAGAACAGCGGTTACCAGGAATGGGGCCCAGGAGGAAATGGGGAGATATAGATCAGAGGACACACACTTGCAGTTGTGTAGGATAAGTCTAGAGATCTAGAGTCCTCCAGAACAAGGACTATAGGAAATAACACTGTGAGGAGCTGAGACAGGAGGATCTCAAGTTCGAGACCAACCTCAGCAACTTAGTGAGGACCTGTCTCAGAATAAAAAAATAAAAAGTGTTGGGGATATAGCTCAGTGGTAAGGCACCTCGGGGTTCAATCCTCAGTACCACACACACACATGCACACACACATACAATCCTCAGTGCAACATATACACACACACACACAAGAAAGAAAGGAAATTAAGTTAGCTAAGAGAGTAAATTTGAGGTGTTCTTAACACACACACACACACACACACACACACAACCTGTGGAAAGTGATGGATACATTAATTTGCTTATTTGAGTAGTCATTTCCCATATGTAAATGAAAATTCCATGTTGTACATCTTAAGCATGTATATAAAAATGAATTTTCAAATATCACACAGCTAATACAAAGAACTTTTCTTCTTTTTGACAGAGTGTACAGAACGATTCCCAAGCAATTGCCGAAGTTCTCAACCAGCTTAAAGATGTGCTTGCTAACTTCAGAGGTTCTGAAAAATACTGCTATTTACAGAATGAGGTGTTTGGACTGTTCCAGAAACTGGAAAATATCAACGGTGTTACAGATGGCTACTTAAATAGGTAGGCACAGCCAACACGAAGAGATGTTTTGCTTTTGCCAAGGGACGGTCTTGAAGACTTCATTTGCTGTGTATGTGTGGCTTACCGTGGGCTTTTGCCTTAGAGATCCCCTTATCATTTCATGTTTCCTTAACACTGCTCTGTGGTTTGGGGAGAGTGTCCTCTAGCCTGAGGAGTTAATTCTGCTGTTTTAGCAGTCTTAGAACTCTCCTCATGTATTTTAGAATGAAGGCATATTTGGGGGCCAGAACTTGAAATTCTTCAGGGAATGTGAAATAGTGGTCTGAATTGCAAGAGAGAAAAAGATGATTGCTTCTATAGCTTATAAAATTGGCAAAGTAGGGCTGGGGATATAGTTCAGTTGGTAGAGTGCTTGCCTCATGAGCACAACGCCCTGGGTTCAATCCCCAGCACCGTGCAAACAAAAAAAAAAGGCAAAGTAAATTGCATGGCTCTGACTTCATTCTCTCCCATGAGAAGTGGCAGGAGCTCAATGCTCACCCTCTGATTACATCACCTATAATTTTTTCTGCCGCTCTTGCTCTTTCCAGCTTGTGCGCAGTGAGAGCACTCCTGCAGGCTATTCTCCAAACAGAGGACATGCT
The DNA here is from genome assembly GCA_020662805.1 of Glaucomys volans. Taxonomy (NCBI): domain Eukaryota; kingdom Metazoa; phylum Chordata; class Mammalia; order Rodentia; family Sciuridae; genus Glaucomys; species Glaucomys volans. The sequence goes on along the minus strand of JAJEJO010004280.1, from coordinate 119,466 downwards.
AAAGGTCTATGAAGCCAGGCTGACCGAAGAGGAAACCGTTTGCCTGGACCTGGATAAAGTGGAGGCTTACCGCTGTGGACTGAAGGTAATGCCGGTGCTTGTAGCAGCTGCTCAGTTCATAGGAAGTAACAGGGGATCCCCTCCCAATATCAAGCCTCACTTAGTTTCCATGAGTGTTATTTTGATTTTTTTTTTTCCTCCTGGGATTGAACCCAGTGAACTCTAACACTTATTTATACCCCCAACCTTTTTTTTTTTTTAAATTTTGAGATAAGGATAAGGTCTTGCTAAGTTGCTGAGGCTGTCCTTAAATTTATAGTCGTCTTCCTGCCTCAGTCTCCTGAGTCACTGGGATTACAGGCTTGCACCACCAAGCTGGCTTGTTTTAACTTTCTGAAATGCATTTTGCTTGCAGAACGGTTACAGATTTATGGAAGAATTGAGAAGATAGTACAGAGTCATATATCCTGCACCCAGTCCTATCTTCGTTACAATTAATGAATCAATATTGACACATTAATGTGAACTAAGGTTCATGCTTTATTCAGATTCCTTACATTTTGAGTTTTGAGGACCACTGGGCTTTCACTGGCCACACAGTTGACATCAGTCGTCAACTCTGAATTCTGCTTCCCAGCATGCATTAGCAGGAACTTTATAAGGAAGTGATTTGTGGTGGGATTAGTCTGGGTAATGCTGCGTCCAGCTGATTTCTTTCCTATGGGGCTTCTCAGAACCTTTTATATGTTCATGGGCATTATAATTGTTCAGGCATTATTCGTAATGTTTAGCATTTCTCAAGCCGATTTACACCCTCAACCCTTTGTTACCAGGGTAGCAAAGGGAATTAGATCACGGAAATAAATACTGAGAAATAGAAATTCAGCGAATGTATTTTCCTGGTTTTATTATTACTAAGAAATATGAATAAAGACTTTGATAAACCTTCTTTAACTTTTTTTTTTTAATTTAGTGATTTGTGGTGTGGCGTAGAGTGGGAGAAGAGATTCATTTGCATGTGCTCATTTTTTTTTTTTCTTTTAAAAATCTCCTGCAGAAAATAAAAAATGACTTGAACTTGAAGAAGTCCTTGCTGGCCACCATGAAGACGGAACTGCAGAAAGCCCAGCAGATCCACTCTCAGACCTCACAGCAGTATCCACTCTATGACCTGGATCTGGGCAAGTTTAGTGAAAAAGTCACACAGCTGACAGATCGCTGGCAAAAAATCGATAAACAGATAGACTACAGGTGTGCCCACCCCTTCCCACTTCCTTCTCCTTTGGTGGTTCCAGTGGATAATGCCACTCGAAGCAGTCACTGTCAAAAATAATGCTTTTGTCTTGTGTGGCAGTGAAACCTACTAGGTGTCTTTCCATAGACTGCCTGTGGGCAGCGTTATTTGAATTGGAGGGAGATCCCTGTAGCCTGCCAGGGTGCTGGAGAAACAGCAGAAGTCATTTCACAAGCTGTTTTGGGCTCTATGAACTCATGTGATGACCGCTGGAAGGAGGAGTTGCTTTGAGTGAATTTTTGTCCAAAAATCCAATTGTTTGCAAAGGAAATGCCTTGTTGCAAATGAGGATCGAAAAATATCTACCAAAAAAGGGCTACTAAATTTCCTCACTTATTACCCAATTTTTGGGCTTTTTAAAATCATCATGGAGATATGACTCATATATAATTCACTGATTTAAAAATACAATTCAGTAGATTTTAGTATATTCAGAGTTGTGCAAACATCACAACCTTATTCATTTATTTATTTTTTTGGTGCAGGAGTTGGAACTCAGGGGCCTTGCACGTGGTAGGCAAGTGCTCTACCCCTGAGCCACATCCCCAACCCAAAACATGAGTTTTGAACATTTTCATTACTCCAAAAAGAAACCCATATCTGTTATGGGCCAGGCAATATGGGCAATGGGCAAACAGACTCCATTGTACCCTGAGACTCCTGGTCATGTAAGAAATGCTTCTCCCATGAGTCATCCTGATCCTCTTAGCCCACCTTGCTTAGAAATGCAAATGTTTCTGTTCTTCTTCTACTATGTAAAATTGTTCTCTTTTTGGTTCCCATTTTTCTTGGACAATGAACCCTGTCAGAGAATGATTATCTAGATGTCAGTAACCATTCTTTAACTTGCACTCGACTAGGGTTGTTTTGACCCACTTCCCCTTCTGCTTATGATTCTAGATCTCATGATGTTTGTTTATGGTTTTAAATCATAGCAACAGCCACTTGTGATTAACATACTGACATGCTTTACTTACAGTATAAAAAGTGTACTCTAACCCTTGGAGGGGATTGAAGGGTGTAGATTTGCAGCCTGCCCCTCCCTCCTGCCAGCTGGTGAATCCCAACCACCAGCTGGTGAAAAAAGATGGTTCTGTCTCATGCTTTAAGATCGACTCAGTGATTTATTGCAATCTCACCATAACATATCCAATGGCAGTCACTCCCCTTTATCTCCCAGTTCCCTAACTCTAAATAATCACCAAACTACTTTTTGTCACTCTACATCTGCCTCTTCTGAACACTCCATATAAATGGAATCATACCATATATGACCTTGGGCTTATTTCACATAGTATAATGCTTCCAAGTTTTAGTCATAATGTAGCAGTACTTATTTATGGCCAGATAGTATCCATTGTCTGGCTATTCTATGTGTTCCTTATCATTTTGTTGTTCGATAGGTATTTGGGTTGTTTCCAGTTTTGGAATATGATGGAAAATGCTTTTGTGAACATTCATGTGTGTTTGTGTTGGGCATGTGTTTGCAGCGGAATTGCTGGGCAGCTCAGTGTGTACATATTTTAGGAACTAATAAGAGTGATCATAATAATTTTATTATGTCTATTTTTCCCAGATTATGGGACCTTGAGAAACAAATTAAACAACTAAGAAATTATCGTGATAACTATCAGAGTTTCTGCAAGTGGCTGTACGATGCCAAGCGCCGCCAGGATTCGCTGGAGTCCATGAAGTTTGGAGACTCCAACACCGTCATGCGATTTTTGAATGAGCAGAAGGTATGAATCAATTTGTTATTCTGAACTCGTTTTAAGATTAATTGAGTGTAGGCTGTGCTTTCTTCTGGTTTTCACAGCAATACCTTCATTTGAAATAGTAAATATTTCATATTATAAATCCATTTTGTTTAAAAAAATGCCCAGGTGAAAAGTAAAACTGAGATATTTAGAAAACAATGCAATTATGAATGCAGAAATAATGTAACATTGTTCTCTTCATGTTCTATTAAAGTAGCTTTATAAATTGAGGTGATAGAACCAGAAAACAGTCCTGCCTAGAAAGTAACCTTTTATAAATGATGATGATGATATGATGATGATGATGATGATGATGATTGATGGAAATTTTTTTTTTCCTGAATGGAAAAAAATGTTTTTTTCCTAAATATAACTGAAAGCAAGAGGCTAATATGTGTAGTTATAAATGAAAGAAAAAATAAATACTAGTCACCATGGTAAAAGAGTGAAATAACATTTATTTAAAAAACTTTGGGGCTGGGGATATAACTCAGTTGGTAGAGTGCTTGCCTCGCATGCACAAGGCCCTGGGTTCAGTCTCCAGCACCGCAAAACAAACAAACAAACAAACAAACAAACAAATAAAAAGTTTTGTATGTTTTAATATTTGTAAAATTGCATTCTTTGTATAGAACTTGCACAATGAAATATCTGGAAAACGAGACAAATCAGAAGAAGTGCAAAAAATTGCTGAGCTTTGTGCAAATTCAATTAAGGTATGTTGATTTCATTAAGAATGTTGGTGTTTTGTCAAGATTATTATTGCTGCATTATTTGCTCTAAAGATTATTAACTTTTGAGGATGGTGATTTATGACTTCTTCGTTTTTCTCTTTCTTCAACAAACCATAAAAGTTTGTTATCCATTAACTTGAATTCATTGCACTTTGATGATATCTCTGGAACTGGGCAGGTGTTTATTCTTAAGACTGGTCCTTTGTGCACAATTCTCCAATTAACGTAAAAATGGACATGCTGTGTTTAATAACATAATATTAGCTGCTTGCACAATACAGTCTTTGGAGTTGGTGATTAGAAATAATTTGAGGATTTAAATCTGAAATTGTAGCTGTTGGTGACTCCATTTAAGTCCATTAAGAATGTTTTTTCTAAGGGTCGTGCTGTAGTTTGGTGGTAGAGCGCTTGCCTAGCATGCTTAAGGCTCCGGGGCTGGTCAAGAGCACTGCCAAAAAAATAAAGTTTTCTCAAACTTTTTTTCTGTAGGATTATGAACTCCAGCTGGCATCGTATACTTCAGGCCTGGAAACTCTACTGAACATACCTATCAAGAGAACCATGGTTCAGTCCCCATCTGGGGTGATTCTGCAGGAGGTACCTGTTGTTACTTGTTTCTTAGGTCCAGCCTTCCTTCTGCCTCTCTTTTCCCTGTTTCTTGCCTGTTCATCCTGAATTCATCCCTATTATAGGTTACCCACTAAAAAAGTTTTAATAGCAGGCTTTGCCTCTTCCACTCTGAGTCATCAATACATGATACATTTTAGAAACTGATCAGTGGAGATTTTGGCTTTGCAGAAATCGGTGAAAGAGACTTCTAAAAAGTGGGAGTTATATAGGGGATGTAAATTTCTAAAAGACAACTTTTCTCCAAAGATGTTAGAGAATATCAACTATCAGATGGTTTAGGGAAAAAATACTGGAGCAATGAGGATGGAGTATAAATGTTTTGGGTCTTTTGTTTTGCTGTTGTTCTAGATTTGCGAACAGGCATACATGAAAGAAAGGAATGTACTTTTTAAATTATAATGTTACTATTTCATTATCTTAGAAGGCAAAATTGATCAGCCCGCACAGAATGCATATAACTTTTTAAAATGTAATGCATATGTATGTATGTGTGTGTGTGTGTGCGTGTGTGTATAGATATATATATATTTTTTTAAATTTTCTTCCTTTTCTCTAAGGCTGCAGATATTCATGCTCGGTACATAGAACTCCTTACAAGGTCTGGAGACTATTATAGATTCCTAAGTGAGATGCTGAAGAGTTTGGAAGATCTGAAGGTATTGACTTGATTTCCTTGGGGCATCAAAAAAATAAAATAGAGCCAGGTACAGTGGTACATGCCTGTAATCCCAGCTACTTGGGAGGCCAAGGCAGGAGGATTAAAATTTGTGGCCAGCCTCTGTAATTTGGTGAGATTCTATCTCAAAAATGAAAAAGTTTGGAGATGTAGCTTAGTGATGGAGTGCCCCCCGGGTTCAATCCCCAGTACCCAAAAAATAAGAAGAAAAGAAAATAGAATAGAGTGTAATTATTACTGCCTCGTTAAAATGTGCATTTGGAAACTGATGAAACTGAATTTCGTCTAAAAATTCAATATAGTACAGTTTGTGAGTTTGGGATTAGTCCTATGCTCCTCTAAATGGATTTAGATAATATTTGCAAAATTGCAGTCATTTTGTTTTACTGGAAAAAACCAATAATTTATCGATATTTGGTGAAGGATTTTGCTTTATTTCTTTGTGTAAATTTTTGGATAAGCCCATCCTGGACTAGCTGGATTTGAATTTTTCATGTTAACTATTCAATTTACTCCTCCTTTCTAATACAGAAATTGAGTTTATAGGGGAAAAAAAAGGGAACATCTGACCGGGTGTGGTGGCACGCACGCTGCTTCTCTTTCAACCTAATTTCTGATTTCACTTCCACAGCTGAAAAACACCAAGATTGAGGTTTTGGAGGAGGAGCTCCGACTGGCCCGAGATGCCAACTCCGAAAACTGCAACAAGAACAAATTCCTGGATCAGAACCTGCAGAAATACCAGGCGGAGTGTTCCCAGTTCAAGGCGAAGCTTGTGAGCCTGGAGGAGCTGAAGAGACAGGCTGAGCTGGACGGGAAGTCGGCGAAGCAAAATCTAGACAAGTGCTATGCCCAAATAAAAGAACTCAACGAGAAGATCACCCGGCTGACTTACGAGATTGAGGACGAGAAGCGCAGACGGAAGACGGTGGAAGACAGATTTGACCAGCAGAAGAACGACTACGATCAACTGCAAAAAGCAAGGCAATGCGAAAAGGAGAGCCTCGGTTGGCAGAAATTAGAGTCTGAGAAAGCCATCAAGGAGAAGGAGTACGAGATAGAGAGGTTGAGGGTTCTGCTGCAGGAGGAGGGCGCCCGGAAGAGAGAATATGAAAATGAGCTGGCAAAGGTAAGAAACCACTATAATGAGGAGATGAGTAATTTAAGGAACAAGTATGAAACAGAGATTAACATTACGAAGACCACCATCAAGGAGATATCCATGCAGAAAGAGGATGATTCCAAAAATCTCAGAAACCAGCTTGATAGACTGTCCAGGGAGAACCGAGACCTGAAGGATGAGATCGTCAGGCTCAATGACAGCATCCTGCAGGCCACCGAGCAGCGGAGGCGGGCTGAAGAAAATGCCCTTCAGCAGAAAGCCTGCGGCTCCGAGATCATGCAGAAGAAGCAGCACCTGGAGATTGAACTGAAGCAGGTCATCCAGCAACGTGCTGAGGACAACGCCAGGCACAAGCAGTCGCTGGAAGAGGCTGCGAAGACCATTCAGGACAAAAATAAGGAGATAGAAAGGCTCAAAGCCGAGTTTCAGGAAGAGGCCAAGCGCCGCTGGGAATACGAAAACGAACTGGGTAAGGTAAGGAACAGTTACGATGAGGAGATCATTAGCTTGAAAAACCAGTTTGAGACCGAGATCAACATCACCAAGACCACCATCCACCAGCTCACCATGCAGAAGGAGGAGGACACAAGCGGCTACAGGGCTCAGATAGACAATCTCACCAGAGAAAACAGGAGCTTGTCCGAGGAGGTAAAGAGGCTAAAGAGCACCTTAGCCCAGACCACTGAGAATCTCAGGAGGGTTGAAGAAAATGTCCAGCAGCAAAAGGCCACTGGCTCGGAGGTGTCTCAGAGGAAACAGCAGTTGGAGATTGAGCTGAGACAAGTCACTCAGATGCGAACGGAAGAGAGCATGAGATATAAGCAGTCCCTCGATGACGCTGCCAAGACCATCCAGGACAAAAACAAGGAGATAGAGAGGTTAAAACAACTGGTAGAAAAAGAAACGAACGAAAGGAAGTGCCTGGAGGATGAAAACGTGAAATTGCAGAGGGTCCAGTATGACCTGCAGAAAGCCAATAGCAGCGCCACTGAGACCATAAGCAGGTTGAAGGTTCAGGAGCAAGAGCTGACACGCCTGAGAATCGACTTCGAGAGGGTTTCCCAGGAGAGGACCGTGAAGGATCAGGATATCACACGGTTCCAAAGCTCCCTGAAGGAGCTGCAGTTGCAGAAGCAGAAGGTGGAAGAGGAGCTGAATCGGCTGAAGAGGACGGCATCCGAAGACTCTTCCAAGAGGAAGAAGCTGGAAGAAGAGCTGGAAGGCATGAGGCGGTCTTTGAAAGAGCAGACCATCAAAATCACCAGCCTGACCCAGCAGCTGGAGCAGGCGTCCATTGTCAAGAAAAGGAGCGAGGATGACCTCCGGCAGCAGAGGGACGTGTTGGACGGCCACCTCAGGGAGAAGCAGAGGACCCAGGAGGAGCTGAGGAGGCTGTCCTCTGAGGTGGAGGCCCTGAGGCGGCAGCTGCTGCAGGAGCAAGAGAACGTCAAGCAGGCTCACGTGAGGAATGAGCATTTCCAGAAGGCCATAGAAGATAAGAGCAGAAGCCTAAATGAAAGCAAAATAGAAATCGAGAGGCTGCAGTCACTCACAGAAAACCTGACCAAGGAGCACCTGATGCTGGAGGAAGAACTGCGGAACCTGAGGCTGGAATACGACGAGCTGCGGAGGGGCCGCAGTGAAGCCGATAGCGATAAAAACGCAACCATCTCCGAGCTCAGGAGCCAACTGCAGATCAGCAACAACCGAACCCTGGAACTGCAGGGCCTGATTAATGATTTACAGAGAGAGAGGGAAAATTTGAGACAGGAAATTGAGAAATTCCAAAAGCAGGCTTTAGAGGTATTCACAAATATTTGATCACAGCTTCACTGTTTCTCAAATGATCCACTCTACGGTCATCTCTTCTGAACTGTGCTCTTGCTACTGACGTGGGTGCTTCCAGAATGTCTAATTTTTCTTTCTGTTGCTTAACTACTACCTGTCAAAATCCAGATAACTGCTTTTAAATAATTTTAGTGCTGTTCACCCTTCTGTCTTATAACCGCATCACTTGTCAGTCTGTGTGGAACCTGTGTTTGGCCGGGCTCTTAAGAACTTTACCATGACCAAGCATAGTGGTGCACACCTGTAAACCCAGCTGCTTGGGAGGCTGAGGCAGGAGGATTCAAGTTCAAAGCCAGCCTCAGCAAATTAGTGAGGCCCTAAGCAACTTAGTGAAACCCTGTCTCTTAATAAAATATAAAAAGGGCTGGGGATGTGACTCAGTGATAAAGTGCCCTCAGTTCAATCCCTGATTAAAAAAAAACCCACAAAAATTAAAGAAAACCCCAAAACTTTAAACTTTAGCATGATAGATAATAACATGTGATATCACTTTCTCTGACTGTTCTCTCCTTTCTAGAAGGTAGCTTTTGACTGGGGTGGAGCTCAGCAGGGAGCATGTGTTTAGCATGTATGAGGTCCTGGGTTCAGTCCCCAGCACCAAAAACTTAAAATAAATAAAATTTAAAATGAATGAATAAGTAAGATAGAAGGTAGCTCTTATTTAGTGAGCTAGGATATACATTCTAAATTCAAACTTTTCTCAAATCCATATTAAAGCATTTTTTCTGTGGAATTTTAAAATCACCTTTTCTTGCTTGCTCAGATGATTTTTCTGCATGCATTGTTCTGTTTCTTTTTTTCCTCATTTTTTTTAAATTTGTACATTATGTTCTGTTCTCTTTTGATCATGATCCTAATGTTTCTTTCTGTTTGTCCTTTCTTCTTTTAACCCCTAACTTAAAGATAACTTCTTTAACTTCTAATACATTTGATCTCCACAGACAATATTTGTGTGGGGTTGGGTGGGGGGTGCATGTATATCTGTATGTTGGTATTGCTTTCTTAAATACGTTAACATAACTGTTACAGGTGAGAACTAGGTATAGCAGGGATGATAACTTGGAATAAAACTCTCCATATTTTTTCAAACCATAATTATTTTTAAGAGTAAGATAGGTCTACAATTTCTCCTAGTTACTTCTAGGGAAAAAAAAAACAGTAAGTATGAAGCCATTTATCAGAGTGGCAAGATATATTTACAGATTCCATAAATTTATAAGATTACAAGTTAACAGTGTATCTAGGGAAAACACAGAAAGAAAAAACCAGTAAATGAGTTAAAAAACATATAGGAAAGAAAGTTAAATGATGATAGGCATGTGACATGATCAAACTGTTACTTTCTCCCTTTTCTTTTTAAATTCCAGGCATCTAATAGGATTCAGGAATCCAAGAGTCAGTGCACTCAGGTGGTACAGGAAAGAGAGAGCCTCCTGGTGAAAATCAAAGTTCTGGAGCAAGACAAGGCAAGGCTGCAGAGGCTGGAGGATGAGCTGAATCGTTTGAAAGCATCCCTGGAGGCAGAGAGCAGAGTGAAGCAGCGCCTGGAGAGTGAGAAACAGCAGATCCAGAATGACCTGAACCAGTGGAAAACTCAATACTCCCGCAAGGAGGAGGCGATTCGGAAGATAGAGTCAGAGAGAGAAAAGAGTGAGAGGGAGAAGAACAGCCTGAGGAGTGAGATTGAAAGACTCCAGGCAGAGATCAAGAGGATTGAAGAGAGGTGCAGGAGAAAGCTGGAGGATTCTTCTAGAGAGACACAATCACAGCTGGAGACAGAACGCTGCCGGCTGCAGAGAGAGATCGATAAACTCAGGCAGCGCCCCTATGGGTCCCACCGAGAGACCCAGACCGAGTATGAATGGACTGTCGACTCCTCCACGCTGGTGTTCGACGGCCTGAGGAAGAAGGTGACCGCGATGCAGCTGTACGAGTGCCAGCTGATTGACAAAGCAACCTTGGACAAGCTGTTGAAGGGCAAGAAGTCAGTGGAAGAAGTTGCTTCTGAGATCCAGCCTTTCCTTAGGGGTGCAGGAGCTATTGCTGGAGCATCTGCTTCTCCTAAGGAGAAATACTCCTTGGTAGAGGCCAAGAGAAAGAAACTCATCACCCCAGAATCCACTGTCATGCTTCTGGAGGCCCAGGCGGCGACAGGTGGTATCATTGACCCCCATCGGAATGAGAAGCTGACCGTAGACAATGCCATAGCTCGGGATCTCATCGATTTCGATGACCGCCAGCAGATATATACGGCAGAAAAAGCCATCACTGGTTTTGATGATCCATTTTCAGGCAAAACAGTGTCTGTTTCAGAAGCCATAAAGAAGAATTTGATTGACAGAGAAACCGGAATGCGCCTGCTGGAAGCCCAGATTGCTTCAGGGGGTGTAGTAGACCCTGTGAATAGCGTCTTTCTGCCAAAAGATGTCGCCTTGGCCCGTGGGCTGATTGACAGAGATTTGTATCGGTCCCTGAATGATCCCCGAGATAGTCAGAAGAATTTTGTGGATCCAGTCACCAAAAAGAAGGTCAGTTACATGCAACTGAGGGAAAGGTGCAGAATCGAACCCCACACTGGTCTGCTCCTGCTGACCGTACAGAAGAGAAGCATGTCCTTCCAGGGAATCAGACAGCCTGTGACCGTCACTGAACTAGTAGATTCTGGTATATTGAGACCATCCATTGTACATGAACTGGAATCAGGTCAGATTTCTTGTGATGAGGTTGGTGAGAGGATTAAGGACTTCCTCCAGGGCTCAAGCTGCATAGCAGGCATATACAATGAGACCACAAAACAGAAGCTTGGCATTTATGAGGCCATGAAAATTGGCCTGGTTCGACCTGGTACTGCTCTGGAGTTGCTGGAAGCCCAAGCTGCCACTGGCTTTATAGTGGATCCTGTTAGCAACTTGAGGTTACCTGTGGAGGAAGCCTACAAAAGAGGTCTGGTGGGCATAGAGTTCAAAGAGAAGCTCCTGTCTGCAGAACGAGCTGTCACTGGTTATAATGACCCGGAAACTGGAAACATCATCTCTTTGTTCCAAGCCATGAACAAGGAACTCATTGAAAAGGGCCATGGCATTCGCTTACTGGAAGCACAGATCGCAACTGGAGGGATCATTGATCCGAAGGAGAGCCATCGATTACCAGTTGACATGGCATACAAGAGGGGCTATTTTAATGAGGAGCTCAGTGAGATTCTTTCAGATCCAAGTGATGATACCAAAGGATTTTTTGATCCCAACACTGAAGAAAATCTTACCTATCTGCAACTTAAAGAAAGATGCATTAAGGATGAGGAAACGGGGCTCTGTCTTCTCCCCCTGAAAGAAAAGAAGAAACAGGTACAGACGTCACAAAAGAATACCCTCAGGAAGCGTCGAGTGGTCATAGTTGACCCAGAAACCAACAAGGAGATGTCTGTCCAGGAGGCCTACAAGAAGGGCCTGATCGATTATGAAACCTTCAAAGAACTGTGTGAGCAGGAATGTGAGTGGGAAGAAATAACCATCACAGGATCAGATGGCTCCACCAGGGTGGTCCTGGTGGACAGGAAGACAGGCAGTCAGTATGACATTCAGGATGCTATTGACAAGGGCCTTGTTGACAGGAAGTTCTTTGATCAGTACCGATCCGGCAGTCTGAGCCTCACCCAGTTCGCTGACATGATCTCCTTGAAAAATGGCATTGGCAACGGCGGTGGCATGTGCACTAGTGTCAACGATGATGTTTTTAGCAGCTCCCGACATGAATCAGTAAGTAAGATCTCCACCGTCTCCAGTGTCAGGAATTTAACCATCAGGAGCAGCTCTCTTTCTGACCCCCTGGAAGAATCCAGCCCCATTGCAGCCATTTTTGACACAGAAAACCTGGAGAAAATCTCCATTACAGAAGGTATAGAGAGAGGCATCGTGGATAGCATCACCGGTCAGAGGCTTCTGGAAGCTCAGGCCTGCACTGGGGGCATCATCCACCCGACCACTGGCCAGAAGCTGTCCCTTCAGGATGCGGTCTCCCAGGGTCTGATTGACCAAGATATGGCCACCAGGCTGAAGCCTGCTCAGAAGGCCTTCATTGGCTTTGAAGGTGTGAAGGGGAAGAAGAAGATGTCAGCAGCAGAAGCAGTGAAAGAAAAATGGCTTCCCTACGAGGCAGGTCAGCGCTTCCTGGAGTTCCAGTTCCTCACGGGTGGCCTTGTGGATCCGGAAGTGCATGGGAGGATCAGTACAGAAGAAGCCATCAGAAAAGGGTTCATCGACGGCCGAGCAGCTCAGAGGCTGCAAGACACCAGCAGCTATGCCAAAATCCTGACCTGCCCCAAAACCAAATTAAAAATATCCTATAAGGATGCCATGAACCGCTCCATGGTCGAAGATATCACAGGGTTACGCCTTCTGGAAGCAGCCTCCGTGTCGTCCAAGGGCTTACCTAGCCCTTATAACATGTCCTCAGCTCCAGGCTCCCGCTCTGGCTCTCGCTCTGGCTCCCGCTCTGGCTCCCGCTCTGGTTCTCGCAGTGGGTCCCGGAGAGGAAGCTTTGATGCTGCGGGAAATTCTTCCTACTCCTATTCCTACTCATTTAGCAGTAGCTCTATTGGGCACTCGTAGTCAGCTGGAAATGGTTGCTACATCTTGGATCCATTTAAATGAATGTCTATTTTATTAAGTAACAAAAGAAAAAAAAAGACAACCCGGTGCTTGCAGTGTAGTGATAGAACTTTCTATGCTCAAAGACAGCCATAGCTGAAATCAAGTAAAAAAGGCTGTTCTGGCTTTTTAACCTTTTTAATTCCTCTTAACTAATGTAGTACACTTCGATGTGGTGTATACAAAATGGTAATCACTTGTACGGATAGCACAAATTGAATTTAGAATTTGTTTTCTTCTCTTCTGTGTTTAGCTTTTTGATTAGTTCTTGAATTTTTTTTTTTGACCTATTAGGCAGATTTATATTCTTGGAGACAAAACTTAGATCCATCTGTATCATTCTGTTTCTCATCTACATATTTCCATTTTCTGTATTAGGAGAAAATTACTTCCACCTCCCACCACACCCTTCCCATCCCAAGCATTTTAGAGTGAGTTTCCTTTAGTTTAAGAATGTGGATTGTGTAACCCATATACCCTTTAATGCACTTGTTTGGTTTGGTATTTCTTTGACTATGTGCATGATAGCAGCAACCTTTGCTTTCCTTTGGTCGGAGTTTCCTGTTTATTTTGCTTGTCATTTTCTATGTACTTTTAAAAGGTGTCTTTATGAAGTTTGCTGTTCTGGCAATAAACATTTAGACTTTGGAAATTTTGTGTGTTTATTTAGTAGTATGTTCAATAGTATGTACACACAAGGGCATTTAGCAGCAGTGTTTTGTTTATCATAAAAAAGGCCGTAATAATTTGTTTACTAAATAACCTGATATAAGGAGATTAAAATTCTGTCTCATTGCAATTCTTGTTAGAAAGTGGTCTTCTGAAGATTGTTCTTTCCATATTTCTCTACTTGTGTGTACCTGGTGGAGTCCTTGGAAGGAAGCCAGTGGAAGTAGGCCACTTCAGAAGTTAAAACCCTGTTCTAGCTTATTCTGGACAGTGCGTACCTTACTAAGTGCTGGCAAAAGTCACTGTCATAGCAATGAAAAATTGCTAAGTAGCTAAGATGCCTCTTTTGGCTTCTTCAAAATACATTGTGTTTCCTAGTGGCTTCGGAGGCTGAGGCAGGAGGATCACAAGTTCAATGCCAGCCTCAGCTAAAAATTTAATGAGGCCCTAAGCAACTTAGCAAGACCCCGTCTCAAAAGAAGAAAAAAAAGGGGTGGGGGAATGGGAATGTGGTTCAGTGGTTGAGTACCCCTGGGTTTAATCCCAGGTAACAACAACAACAACAAAAAAGGCAGTGTTTTGTTTTGTTCCCCAAGAGGAAAGAATTGTCCTTGAACATATGAAAATGATTCCTGAAGAGTTCTTGGCCTTCGGTTGAAGTACCATGAAATATAGGCATATTCCTTTGGATCGGAGAGAAACCAATGAAACTCAGACATTTGTCATTGAATTAATATGACTTTATGTCATATTTGTCATTGAATTAATATGTCTGGTACTGTGAAGATTCAGGAGAATTTACAAGTCCCCCAAATGCATTTGTAGTCTTGGTGGGGACAGGAGACACATAAGCACTCGGTGGCACAACTTTCATATGTCAGTAGTGTACATTAATAAAATTAAATCTTATAGTACAGATTGAAAGTAGAAGCAAATGAAGTGCTAAAACTGTAGAATAAGAAAAATCATCAAAGCCAGCTACACTGAAGTTATTGGGGCTTTGGGTACATAGGGGGAAATTACCTCCATTCTCACCTAACGGACCATTTTTCCTTGACAACATCTTTCATTTCTTCTTTTCTTACCTCACTTTTCCTCCCCTAATTTGGAGGAATTTAAATTAATTTTATTCACTGGATATTGAGTTCTATGTGCCACATATCATGCCAGAAGTGAGGAGTCCCATGCTAGGAATAGATGGTACAAAAACAGCCCTTGTCATCTCAAAGAACTAAGAAAAACAGCAAATGCTGTGGGGTTGTGGGTGGAAGAGCAAGTTCCTTATGCCAGAGCTGGGAGTCTCTCTTAGTCACTTATAACAAGATACTGCAGATTGAGTAGCTTAAACAACTATATTTTCTCATAATTCTGGAGGCTGGAAATCCAAGGTGACGGTACTGTGAGGATTGAGATCTCTTCTCCAGGCTTGTGCATGCTCATCTCTTTGATGTGTGCTCACATGGCTTTTTATGCACACAGGCAGAGAGGAATGGTGGGGAGCTGGGGGAAGAGGAAGGAGAGGGAGAGAGTTCTGGTATCTCTTCTTATAAGGACATCTGTTTTATTACATTAGAGGCTCATCTTTACCTTCCGAAAGGCCCTATCTCTGCATACAGTCACAGTATGTATTAGGGCTTCAATAGATGATTTTTTGGGGGGAGGACCCAATTTAGTCTATCACAGACCTATCCCAGAATGGGTCTAGGACCATTTCTCCAGGAAAGTGATTAAACAGCTTAAAAACAGTGTCAATGTGGAGCAGTTCCCCAGGTTAAAACAGTAACTACAGAGGAAAGCAGACAACTGACAAATCTTCCCTACGCCCTCCAAGCCGCTGTTAGTTGTCACTAAGCTCTGAGATAAAACCCGCTGTGTCCTAAAAAGAGGACATGAGTGACCTGGACTAAGTTTTGACTTGTTTTACTCTCAATTGGAATCATCATGGAACATCCAAATTTAGTGTACATGTTTTCCAGGTCACTTGGTCAACTATGGAAATGAAAATAAAAAGTTGGACTGGGGATATAGCTCAGTTGGTAGAGTGTTTGCCTTGCAAGCATAAGGCCCTGGGTTCAATCCCCAGCACCACAAAAAAAAAAAAAAAAAAAAAAAGACAAAGTTAAGATACTGTAGGCAGGGTATGAATAAATTACTTCTAGAACTCAACCCTTATCCCATATCTGCGTACAGCTACTGCCTACTTCTGTGTTTTATGGTGCTATTTATAATATTTTTACCACTTTTTAAAGTGTTGGAATTATGATATTTGCCTTTGAAAAGAATTGTTCAAATTTTTCCTCCGTAGTTCCTTTACCAGGGATAAACGAAGTGCAAAGGGAAGCATAGGTTTCACAATCAGGCTTGAAAAAAATGAAAATGTAAAAAAAATTAGGTTCAGAGAGTTCAACCATATAGGAAAACTAAAAGAGCTGATCCCAGGTCTTAAGAAGGAAAAATACAAAACATGGGCCATCAAAGCAAAGCATCCAGACTAAAGGATATGTCAAAGACACACAAGGGGAGGCTTAGTGTGGTTTCCACTGGCCAAATTTAGGAACTTGAGTATCAACAAGAATTTTGATGATAATGGAATCTATAACACTAAATTTGAAAACCTTATACGTTTTAAATCCCTTGATTCCATGGTGATATAAACAACAAAATGGAAGTGTAGAAAGAACACCACCTAATAAATGTACAGGACATAGCACTGTAAGGGAATCATCATTTATAATATATAATAACAGATTCAGTGAAGGAACATGATATTTTTATGGTCTCAAGATATACCCAAGTATGACCACAGACTACTTTACTATTACCCAGAGGAAAAAGCACCTTCAAAATGGAAAGATTTGGCCTGTGATCCCAGCAATTTGGGAAGCTGAGGCAAGAGGATTGCAAGTTCAAGGCCAGCCTCAGCAACTTATTAAGATCCTAAGTAACTGCTTGCGACCCTGTCTCAAAATAAAAAGGACTGGGGATGTACTCAGTGGTAAAGTGGCCCTGGGTTCAATCTCTGGCACAAAAAAAAAGAAAAAGAAAAAAAAATATTTAGCTATCACCTTTACCAAGTAGTCAAATTTAAATTTACTAATAGGAGAATCTAGGTATATGTCCCTTTGGGATGTCGGAAAAGGTATATATCTCCTACGTAGTAATCTTGTAAAAATGGGGCAGCGGGTGCAGATCTGTCAAATCCAGAATGAGGGACATTCTATAAGACAACTGGCTCAAGCTAATCACAAAATTCAAAGTCTTAATTTAAAAAGGAGGAGACTGTTTTAGATTAAAATTAGAACGATAACAAATTAGAGCTCATTGGGTTGAAATAATGAGATGGCTGTAAAAGGAATTTGGGGGACCACTGGGGAAATTTGAGCTATCTATAGAATAACTAAATGAAATTAGTTTTCTGAGATTTGGTCATGCATTATGATTATGAAGGAAAATGTTCTGAGGATATGCATAGTAACGTTTTGGGGGGAGAAAAACCGTCAACTTACTTTCAAAGAATTCAGTACAAATAAATGGGGG
Source organism: Glaucomys volans (assembly GCA_020662805.1). Lineage (NCBI taxonomy): Eukaryota > Metazoa > Chordata > Mammalia > Rodentia > Sciuridae > Glaucomys > Glaucomys volans. The sequence goes on along the minus strand of JAJEJO010004280.1, from coordinate 102,552 downwards.
CTTGGAGTGTGAAGAAACGAGACCTAGAGAAATCAAACATGGCAAGATGCTAACAATTAATGAGCTGGAGGACTATTGATATGAACACTACTCGTACTGTTCTTGAAACTCTTCTGAAGATGTAATTTTTTTCCAAAAAGTTGAAGAGGAAGAGTGCCATTCAAGGAAGGCCAGAGGTACAAGCATCCAGGAGCAGTGCAAAGGAAGCCTTTGCAAGTGACAGATCCCGCCCTCCCCGGGCGCTTCGCTATTGGCTATCTGAGTCACGTGGCGCACAGCCCCGCCCACTGCTCCCAGAGGCCCGCGCGCGGCCGACTAGCCGGTCACTTCCTCCCTGCAGGTGGGCCACGGCCATGGAAGACGAACCACCTCCCCCGGAGGAGAGACGGAGGCTGCAGGAGGAGCTGAGCGAGTTTGTGGAGAGTTGCTGCCGAACGCTGGAGGAGGTGACGGCGTCCCTGGGTTGGAGCCTTGATCAGCTGGACCCCGGGGAAGAGGAGGCGGCGGAGGTGAGGGGAGCGGTATATCGTCGCGGCCTTTCCAGGGACTGTCCGCCCGCGCGGTCTGTTCTGGCCGGGGGGAGATCAGGCAGGGGGCCCGCGAAGGAAAGGGCGTAGGAGGCCGCGTCGGTCTGCAGAGCCGTCGGGGGCGCCCAGGACCCGGAGCGGCCCACACGCCCCGGGTGCCGGGCTGGGGCGCACCACGGCCGCCAGAGCGCTGCTTTGCGACATCCACGGCGGCTCTTTTCCGACATAACTGTGGGTTTAAGGAGAACTGAAAGATGCGGTGGGTATGGAGGGAATGGCACATCTCGTGTTTAGAAAATAAGCGAATGGGCCTCAGTGATGCTTGCGAAGAGTGGAGATTTGCTTTGTCCTCTGTCGTAGGATTCTGCAGTTGCACCAGAGATGGTGTCAGAAGAGCTGGAAGTTAACGTGTTCGCCTTTCTCCGCCTTAAAACTGCACCTTTCTGTTTGGGAGAGCACCGATTCTGGGATTATTAAAGGATGTCACCAAGATATGATAATTATTAAATTCGCTTGAACGGTAGAATTGCTTTTTAAAATGTAGGCAGCTTATTCTAGTGAAGAATCCTGAATATTGTTTTGTCTTCGTTTTGGGTGAATTAGAATGAAGAGCTGAGGTCCATAGTGGATAATTTTCTGGGTTTACTATGCTGTAATGATTTTTCCCCTGGTTTAAGTCACATGTCTGATTCCCCAGAGACATTTAAAGTATATTTGATTTGTATATAAACCATTTACTGTTTGTTGTGTTAAAAACTCATTGAAATTTTTTAAAAACTTCAGTGTTCATGTAGAGAGATATTTGAAGCCATCAAGTGGGGCCTGCCAAAGCTTTGCATACCATCGCTTTACTCAGCATTGCAGTAAAATTGAATTTCTTGTATTAATACTTAAATAGCACTTTGTTATGCTACTTACTATACAGTTACCTTGATTAATAAACATAACTGTACACTGGTAACATTTTACAAATGAGGAAACAGAGGTGGTAGTTTGTTCAAGGATACATTGGTACCAAATGGCAGTTAGGATTTGAACTCGGGCTTTTTGACTCCTGAGAGTGTGTATGCTTAATTTCTATGCTGTATTTCTAAAACTCCTTTGTAAAATTCTCATATTCTGACAGTAAGCAGTGGGTGGGCATCTAAATTTTTCTAACCCAGTATCTGTTATTCAAGAGAGTGGTTTAAAAATCTTGGTAGGTGACATTCATAAATCCTAGAATAGACGCAATCCAGATGGTTAATCTCTACTTTTCTGTGATGTTTTTTTTTTTTTGGAACCAGGGATTGAACTCAGGGACACTTAGCCACTGAGCCACATCCCCAGCCCTATTTTGTTTTTGTATTTGTATTTAGAGAAAGGGTCTCACTGAGTTGCTTAGGGCCTTGCTAAGTTGCTGAGGCTGGCTTTGAACTTGAGATCCTCCTGACTCAGCCTCCCAAGTTGCTTGGATTACAGGCGTGCGCCACCACGCCCGGCTTTCTGTGATGTTTTAACACTGAAGTTTAGTGAGCAACAGTGACCGTTGTTTGGTGATAGTGAGGAGCAATACAGAGAAATCAGTTATTGCATTATGATGTAATTGCTATAGTACAGGTTATGGTGGGCTGCAGTGGGTCAGCCAAGGTTTCCTGAACAAAGTAAATTCTAAGCTGATAAAAATGAGCTGAAGAGGAAGTGTGACCAGCATGTGTAGAAGTCCAGACACAAGTGAGTGACCATATCAGGAAATCTCAAGTAGTTGAGGATATCGACAGCAGAGGGTGTAGAGATGGAGAATGATGATAGTGGGCAGGGCCAGACTGTAAAGGTCCTTGTCAGCCATATTGAAGAATCTAGATTTTGTTTTTGTCTTTGTTTTTAAATGAGGGCAGTGATCTTTAAATTATGTAGAGGGAAATGAGAGGGGAGGAGTAGGGGGTATGAAAAATGGTGGAATGAGACAGACATCATTACTCTATGTACATGTGTGATTAACAAGAATGATATGAAGGTACATCATGCACAACCATAGAAATGAAAATTTGTACCCCATGTGTGTATAATGAATCAAAATGAAGTATGTAAAAATAAAAAAATTAAAATTAAAAAAAAAACCTGAAAAAAAAATGAGGGCAGTGAGAAAGGCATAGAAACATTTTAAGCCAGGGCAAATGAAAATCATATTTGCCTTTTAGCAAAAAATGCTGTTCACAGCTTACATTTATTGAACACTTACTATGTCCAGGCCTATTTTAATGCTTTATGTGTAGAAACTCATATATCATTCATTTAATCTCCATAATAGCTTTGTGAGAGAGGCCCTGCTATTTCATTTTATGAATGAGGAAACTGAAATAAATAGAGGTTCCTTGTCCAATGTCATACAGTCAGTCAGTAAGTGTTAGAGCTGGCGTTTCAAACTAGCTACAGTGTGGAGAATGGAGTGAAGTATGTCAAGACTGGAAGCAGAAACAGAAAGCAGTTAGGAAAAGGCTATCATAACCCTGATATTATGAGTTAGGGAAGCTGCAGTAGTGATAAGAGTGTGTGGAATTTTGGAGATATTTAGGAGTAAAATTGACAGGACTAAGTTATCAATTGGATATGGGTAATAAGTGAGAAGTGGTAGTCTCTTGCTTGAGCAGATGGGACCTTTTGCTGAAGTAGGAAGAAATGGAGGAACAGGTTTGGGGGTAGGAGACCATGAATCTAATGACTTTATTTTTGTTCATGTTGAATGTCCAGTGTTTTTCGTATAATGTACTCAAAGGAGAAACAAGGTCTCATATTATAGATTTGAGAAGTCATTACTATGTGGTGAGGATTGAAGCTGTAAGATCTGCTAAGTTAGCTTATATTTAATGGCAAGAGTTCACTGGTAGACTTACATGGAAGCATGTAAAGGGGGACAAGAAGAATAGAAATGCACACTTTTAGAGGAGACCAAGAAGTAGCCAGAGAGGTGGAAAGAACATATAGAATGTATCAGGATAGCAGACATGGACATGTGGATTGTGACCTTCTGAGGGTCCAGTTATTGTAAGGACTGTGATGTGTTATTTGACTTTGGTAGGAGGAAAGTTGTGTGTGAGCTACTGACTGCTATCAGTGAAGTGTTGGTGGCAGTGGATGAGGAATGGTCTAGCTGAGGCTGTTGAGACATTGAGTATAATCATATCTTTTGAAGAGTTAGTCTTCAAAGAGGTGAAAAGAGGGCAGAAGCTTTAGGCAGTGGGGAACTGAGGGAACTTGTTTTTTTTTTTTAATTTTAATTATTTTTTATTTTTACACACTGCATTTTGATTCATTGTACACAAATGAGGAACTTGTTTGTTTTAATACAAACCCATGTGGGAGTTGACAGAGGCCTGCAGAAAAGGAGATACTAAATAGTACCACTTAGGTAGTAAATATTTAATCATATAATTATTAAAAAATATTATGTGCCTTTTCTTTTTGGGGGGGCAGGTTCCAGGGATTGAACTCAGGGGCACTCGACCACTGAGCCACATCCCCAGCCTTATTTTGTATTTTATTTAGAGACGGGGTCTCACTGAACTATTTAGCGCCTCGTGGTTGCTGAGGCTGGTTTTGAACTCAGATCCTACTATCTCAACCTCCTGAGCCGCTGGGAATACAGGTGTTCACCACTGTGCCTGGCTTATGTACCTTTTTCTCTGTTTGCTTTTTATAGGATGAAGTTGTGATATGTCCTTATGATTCCAATCATCACATGCCAAAATCGTCTTTAGCAAAGCACATGGAATCTTGTAGATTGAGGAAGCTAGGCTATACCAAGGAAGAAGAGGTACTGTATGTTTACTTTATTTCACACACACACATACATACATATGTACTTATATATATGTACAAAATGGAAATTATGCATTAGTAAATTCATAGTATTTGGAAGGTATATAAAATAACAGCCAAATTTGCCTATTTGTGGTAGGATGATACCTAATTTGACAAATTATTGTGAGAAATATTTAATTGGTACTAACCTATTATTAGTTTTTGTCAAATCTTAAAACAGTCAATTATCTGGTCCTCAAGAACACTAAATTTTATTTTATTTTATTTTATTTTTTACTGTTTAGGATGAAATGTATAATCCTGATTTTTTCTATGAGAATGTGAAAATTCCTTCAATTACTTTGAGTAAGTACTAATTTATTAGATTATAATTTAAAAATATCAAGATATTAATTTTTCATTTTTGAATTATCAGAAGAATGTATTTTGTAAGCATGCTTATGATTAAGAAGGACATTTAATACCTCAAGAGAATGTAGGATTGACCAGGGGTCCCACTACTTGGGAGGCTGAGGCAAAAGGATTACAATTTCAAGGCTAACCTGGGCCACTTAGACACCGTCTCAAAATAAAAGTAAAGGGGCTGGGGATGGCTCAGTGGTAGAGTGCCCCTGGGTTCAATTTCCAGTACTGTTTAAAAAAAAAGGATTAACTAATATATAGTGAAACATTCATGTAATCTAAAATTTAAAGACCAGCCTTCTGTTAATAGGCAGTGAAAATTCTGAAAAACTTTATATAGTGGCACAGACCTTTTCCTTCTTGGTTATAACAAAAATCTGAGCACACAACACTAATTGAAAAGTGAGAATGGAAATGTCTTCAGGTACTCACAGCATATGTAAAGTCTTATACTCTAGATAAACAGAATGTTTTGTTTCAACTCTTGGTTTTGTCACTAATTTATTTATATCTTTTAGTAAGGTAATTAACTCTTTTTTATAAATTGATTTATAAATTAGGGATGATGATAAAAGCATTTTGTGAGGGTTAAATTATATGTGAATATAGTTAAAATAGTGCCTGGCACTAAACGGAGCTTCAAAGAATATTGGTCGCTCAAATTTGTTACTGCTATTCCTGTGTATCAGATTATAGTGTTTTCTGAACTGTTTGAAGTCTGGTCACTTCCTGGTCTCCAAAAAGTAATATGAATATTTCATCCATTACAATTCTGGAAGGTTTATCAGTATGCCCAAAGAACTTGACTGGAAACCACTTAATCACTTAATTGTGAACACTGATGATTTGTAATATGTTTGTGGATTTTTTGTTTTGTTTTGTTTTGTTTTTGGACAGATAAGGACTCACAATTCCAGATAATTAAACAAGCTAGAACTTCAGTTGGAAAAGATGGTGATTGTTACAATCAAAGTAAGTGGCATCATAGATTGAGCTAACTAATGGATCAAATTATTTTTTTCCTACAAGCACATTACTAATTTTTAAGAAAAACCTTGTGAAATAGTTACATGGGAAAGGTTAAGTTTTACATTTAATAATTGAGCTAATCTGCTGTGTTTCAGTATCATTTGGTACATATCTCCTGTTATCTAATAGGTGAGATCACCTTGTGGGTAATTTTTTAGTTATTATTTAGTAAATAAATGCTATTGGGTCTTCCCTTGAGAGATCCTCACTTGAGATTGTTGAAATGTTGTGTAAAGGGAAAGGCTTAGGCTAAAAGAGATTCGTCTCCATAGCTGCCCTTAGCATTACCTTGTTAAGTGTAATTTTATAATCTTTTTAGATCTTGGACCCCTTTGAAATGATGGGTGCTAGGGATTCCTGTCCAACAATGTTTTACATGTTATCTTGGAGGATTTGTGTATCCTTTCATGCCCAGCTTTGGAATTGATTAAAGAATTTCTACTTGGGACTTTACTAGATACAAGATTAAAATTTTAAGCCTGAACTTCTCAGAAATTCAAAGAAAACTTTAATCTATCAGAACAGAAGTAAAGCTAACAAAGAACTTAGATTTTTGGACTGAGGTATGTGTAACATCTAGCCAAAGCATAAATGGTTCCTCTTTTAAAGATTTCTAAGCTGTTGTCTTTGAATATCCTCTAGGTTACTTGCTCTGGACATCTTACCTGCTTTTCTTCACTCTTATCAGGCCATAGTCTTGGTTGGTTTTCTCTTGTGACAGAGTCTCTACCAACATTGTTCTCTGAGTTGCACTGTGGCTTCAGAAGGAAGACCATCTTGCCCTTAGCCTGCCTATATACTTAAATTAGTTTCTGCCAACAGTCAGAAACATTTTTAAAAAAGTTTTCAGCTTTGAAGATCCCACTTTTGTGCCTGTAAGCTTAATTCCAGGTTTTTATTTTGTTTTGTTTTGTTTTTATACCTTTGAGGGAGACATTTGACTCCCATCTTATTGGGCTGTGACCATCAAACTTTTCTTGACCTCTGTTATTGATTCTACCTGTGATCCTTGCTTAGTTAATAGACCAATAAAAAAGCAGAGGATTTTGTTTTTTAGAGGGGTTAACTTTTAAAAGATTTTATTTGACTCTTAACTTGTTAGATAGGTTTGTTGAATTTATTTTAGAGTTGAAAGAATACTTGGCATTCATCTATTCTGGTGTTTTCGTGTTATAGATAGGAAACAAACTCTGATAGAGATATAATAAGGTTCTGGTGTGTTTGTTTTGAAGGTCTTCAATACCAATTGTGGAAAAAATATTACAAAGTTCAAATCAGTATACTCATAACAGTGCTGTTGACTATTCTATTGTTTGAAAGCCTGGTTTAAAGAATTTAAGCTAACCGCTTTGCATTATAGAAATGACAATTTCTTTCAGTTTTTTTATTTCTTATCTATTTGTAATATAAAATTATCTTGTAGGATTGTTTAGAGAGACAGATGATAAATGCTAAACTAGCTCTAGTTACAATCATTGGTAGTTGTTGTCTAAGTGAAAATTAATGTATAGAAAGCAATATTAGTATAATGAGATGTATAAATAATTTTAAAATGTTCCATGTTTATAAATTTAAATAACTGGATAGTAAGACAGATTCAGACATTGCATTTAGTTAATTACAAAAGCAAAAGTTACTTTGAATTTCTTTAATTACATAATTAAGAACTTTTAGTTATTTTGATCTCCTATTTATTTTTTATATTTGGTGGTTTTGGGGATTGAACCCAGGAACACTCTACTACTGAGCTACACCTCAGCCCTTTTTAAATTTTTGTTTTGAGGCAAGGTTTTGCTAAGTTGCTGAGGCTGACCTCAAACTTGCAATCCTCCTGCCTCAGTCTTCCAAGTCACTGGGATTATAGGAGTGCAGCACCTTGCCTGGCCTCTTACACTATCTTAAGATGTATTAAAAGATTTATTTTTATATGATCTGTAACCCCCTTTTAAAAACTTTTTTATATCCTGTGTAGTTCTACATTTCTCGACACAGATTATTTCTTGTTCCACTTTTGTCTTAGGTATTTTTAAGCCTTTTGCCACAGGACAAGAATGTCTTGAAATATCTTCTTACTGATTTATACACTTTGAAGAGAGAACACCTAATGTGAAAAATTTTGCACTTCCCCATGTAAATAATATTTTACTTGATAAACACTAAAATGTAAGTTTTTTGCAAGGTTGCATGGGTACTTAAACTCAGTGTACAGAATTCTCAGTCCATTAGCCTTTGTGCAAGCTTGAACAGACTTTAGATCTACATACTTACTTTCAGATGTAATTATACTGGCTAATTTTATAACCAAGATATCAATTTCAGTCATAAATAATATTTTTATATTTAGCTCTTCATCTTTTTTCCTGTAATTTTAAATGTTGATATTGCTGTACTTCATGAGTGTGAGAATGACCATAATTCAAAGTTCAGTGTACTATGAAAGAACCTTAAAGAGACAGGTTAGAATGACTTTAGACCAGGTCTCTTCCAGCTGTAACATTGTGGGCAAGTCATTTGACTTCTGTGCACCTTAATTTCTTTGTCTGTAATGTTAGGGAATTGTTTCTGTGTGAATTCTCCATAAGATTTTGAGTTTGTAACCTTGAAACAAACAATATCTTTTACTAATATTTAATATCAATAGGTCATATGTTTAAGATGCCCTGGGATGGCAGGTGTTTAACAAGGAAGAACGAGAAGTTGAGCCATATAAGTATTAGTATTAGTTTCATTTTGGGATGATGAGAGGGATATCGATGATGGTTGCACATAAGTGTGATTGTTCCTAGTGTCTCTGAACTGTACACTTGAAGATGATTAAAGGAAGGAATTTTGTTATTTATATTTTATCACTTTTAAAACTACAAAAGAATTAAAATTATAATTACAAATCTTTGAAACTTACATTTTGAAAATTTACATTTTGTGTACATGTAAGCTTATGTAAGTGTTTATCCTTTTTTCTTTTGTCTGTGTTCTAAAATATTTGAATGCAGTTTGTTGCTTAACTTTTCCTGTACTTTTTCTTTTTCAGTAATTGGGGTGAGTATAAAGAGGAATTAGAAACCTGAATATACTCCCTATTTAAAGATATGCAGTATCCTTTTTGCAAATGATATCCTTTTAAAAGTATCAAACTTCTCAACTTTATCTGAATAGTGGTCACAATATTATAGTCTTTAATTTGAAATCTTGGTTGAATTTCAAGAAGTTTCAGTCTTTACTGTAAAGAAGTTTAAGATGAATAAATCAGAGAAAACTCCAAAATGTTTTAAGGAGGAAATTATACACTTTTTTTGTTGTTGTTTAAAGATAACAGGCAAAAGTTTATGAGGAGCTTGTTTGTCATTATTTTCTAATCTTTGTATTTTTCTCCCAGATTTTTATGGTTCATATTCAAAGAAATTAGGCTTATCAAAGCCAATTTTAAATTACAAAATTAAATGTCTAAATATCTGGCTACAAAAAAGGGCTTTTCCTGCCAACCTAGGAACAAAATTGGTTGATTTGAAAGGGAGCCTTTCAAGGGTTCAAAAGGGACCAAAATTAACTCGAGTCCTGTGACTAGTAAAAATGGCCTTGTGCTGTCCACAGCTGTTAAACCTCAGCCTCGGAGTCTATGCAGCTCTCATCATTTGTGGACAAATGAAAAGCCATCTCTTTTTTCGTTATAATGCTTAGTAGTTCGTAGTGTGCTCTTATTTGAGTTCTTTTGCCTCTTACCTAGGAAGTTAATGAAGTTAGACTTTATCTAATATATCTGGGATGAGCCACTTACTTTACATTGTTCTTCGAACCAGAGTTACCACTTTAAGATGACCTAGCAAACAACAGAAGTGTTCCTTTAGTACTACTTGTTCTTTGTTTGCCTTGGTGAATAATGAAGTCTAGAAAGAATTGTTTTAAATTGCTTTATTTACAGTTACAATCATTTTATTTCTTTGAGAACATTTGAATCTCAAAACAAAAAATTTCTTCAGTGTTTTAATACATCACATCCAGGTATTGTATTTACTTTTTTCATTAATGAGCAGATTTGAGAAAGTTCTCTAATTATCAGGAGACACTACTTTTACCTTATTTCATTTAATTTGGTTAAGCAAATATGCTTCCTCCTCAGGAAATTAAATTAATTTAGTGTCAGTTTAATATATCTTTCTTTGGTCTGAGCAAGTTTAGGATTTCTACTACTTGATTGTTTTTTGATCCCTAGCTCTAAGTCATTGCACAGTGGGATGTGTTTTGCATATTGAACATCTAGCTTGATGTCTTAAAAAAGACATTTTTTTTTGTATTTTTCTTATCTGTAGTTTATTTTCAAAGGGCCTACAATTACCTATTAAAAACATTTTTTTTCAGCTTCTATGCGGAAAATCCTGTGCACATAAAGTAATACCTGCTTTTGTAACATGGGTAGTCTTCTAGAGATGGTTATCCACAGGATGCTCTTAGTTGGGTGGGGTAGTACATACCTGTAGACCCAACTACTTGAGAAGCCTAGGCAGGAGGATCCCTTGTGGCCAGAAGGTGGAGGCCAGCCTGGGCAGCAGAGACCCTGTCATACACACACAGATGCACAAACACAAAAGAAAGAAAAGAGAAAAAGAAAAGATTTTTCTTATGTACTAATTATTTCTTGTGATTATTGTTGTGGGCCTTTATGGGTTCTATCTTAACATTGTTGGAGACAATAGCAAACATCTGTGATACATCTTTCCTGTGGGTGTAGCATTTGGGATAGTCATTGTTTACTGTTTGTCATGTAAATTGATATTTTGTGTTTAGGGATTGCTATGTAAAAATAGTTTGTTAATATTGCATTATTATAGCATGTTTTTAATCTGTTAAAAAATAGTAGATTTTAAGTCCATAATGCTTCATGTATTGTTTATTCTTGTGGTTTTATTTTCACTTTAGGAATGTATTCTTCAATGCCTATTGAAGTTCCTCTGAATCATAAACGGTTTGTTTGTGATCTAACCCAAGCCGATCGTCTTGCCCTTTATGATTTTGTTGTTGAGGAGACGAAGAAAAAGCGCTCTGATTCTCAAATCATTGAAAACGATAGTGATCTCTTTGTAGACTTGGCTGCCAAAGTTAATCAAGGTTTGTGACAGTATCATACTTTACATTTCAAAATTGCCATCCCCTCCTATGCCATCTTATGATTGTTAATCTGATTTTATTCTCATGCCACTTTGGGTTGGTACAAGGCAGTTTTTTATAATGTGGTATTGACCTATAAATATGTTTACTCAGTACATGAAGTTTTCCTGTGACTTACGATATTAAGCATATCTTCCTTCTGTAAGAATGTTACTTAAACTGTGCTCTTACTTTAATCTCTGGATCTAAACACTATTATTTTCAATTAATGATTAGAGAAAAGGAATGCTATAAAACAGCCCATATGTCTATATAATGCACGGTTTATGTGCTCTACCTTGAAACATGATGAAATATAGGATGATAATGGGCACAGTGGTACATCCCAGCTACTCAGGAATCTGAGGCAGGAGGACCACAGTTGAGACCAGCCCAGACAATTTAGGTGCTATCTCAAAACAAACGATGTGGAGATGTAGTTCAGTGGTAGACTACTTGCCTAGCATGCCCTGGGTTTGATCCCAGTACACATACACACACACACATATATGTATGAATGGAAGGGATTGTGATGTTCCTACCTGCTAATTCTTAGGAATTTAAAAGTTCTTAATGATGTAATTATTTTACCCTTTCATTAGATAATAGTCGAAAAAGTCCAAAATCTTACCTTGAAATCCTGGCAGAAGTGAGAGATTATAAAAGAAGACGCCAGTCCTATAGAGCTAAGAATGTTCACATAACCAAGAAGTCATATACTGAGGTAAGTTTCACATAATATATAAAGCTTTGTTGAGGAGGAAAACTTCATGTGAATAGTTTTCAAAATCTGTTCTATGAATTTCCTCAATTTCTTGGAGGTTTTCTGAAAAAAAGTATCTTCTGGGTAACCATGACTAATGTGTATTTGCCCCATTAATTTCAGACCCACCCTTTACCAGGCAAAGGCTTTTCAGAATACCTAAGTAAATAAATAGATAGATAGATAGATAGATAGATAGATAGATAAAATATCTTATATAAAGAGGTGGTATATTCTCAAGAAGTAGCTACGTTTGAGAAAGTAGTATTGTACCATGATGAGAGAATGAGTTTTGGCATTCCACAGACCTTGACAAGTGTTTTTTTAAAATTTTTTTTTTAGGTGTTGATGGACCTTTATTTATATGTGGTGCTGAGAATTGAACCCAGTGCCTCACACATGCTAGGCAAGTGCTCTACCACTGAGCCACAACCCCAGCCCTTGGCTTGAGTTTTGATTCTCCTGTTTATCGTTGACTTTGTGATTTGTACGTTATTTGAGCTTTTTAGATACCATTTTTTTTTTCATTTTATAATAGTATAAACTTTGCAGGGTTATGAGAATTGGGATAATGCACAAAAACACATTTCTCAATAAGTATTAGCTATTATCTTTTTTTTTTTTTTTGCAAAAATCTTAATGTGCTTTTATCTGCTTTACTAAATATTTGGGTTTAAGAAATGTCGTGGTACAAACTAATGTATCAATCTTTTGGCGTATATATCTAGACTTATTTTCAGATGTCATTTAATGGGCAGAGTTGATGAATATTTTTGTTGCATGAATTGCATTGCCCAGACTGTACAAATAATTTCCTCATTCTAATTCTTTCATGTGAGTTGTTCTTTCTTATTTCAGAGACCTGTAATCCAACCTCATTTTTTATTGGTATATTAGAGTGGTACATAATGGTAGCATTTGTTGTAATATATCCATGCATGCACACAATACAACATAATTTGGCTAATATCATTCCTCAGTATTTCTCTTTCCCTTTCCTCCTCCTGTTCCTTTTGCTCTACTCTGTTGATTTCCTTTCAATTTTCATCAGATCCCCCTCTCCTTTCTTTTTTCCTCTCTAGCTTCCATATCTGAGAGAAAACATGACCCTTGATTTTTAGAGTTTGGCTTATTTTGTTTAACATAGTGGTCTCTGATTCCATCTGTTTTCCTGCAAATGGCATAATTTCATTTTTCTTTATGGCTCAGTGAAACTCCATTGTGATATATATCACATTTTCTTTATCCATTCATCCATTGATGGACACCTAGGTTGGTTCCAAAGTTTGACTCTTGTGAATTGTGCTGCTATAAACTTGGGTATACATGTGTTGCTACAGTATGATGGCTTTATCTTGAGAATAAATACTGAGGAGTGGTATAACTATCTGACCTCATTTTACCAAACAGTTTTCTTTTGCTTTAGTTACCTATCTCTTAAGCTATGTCTGATTATACATATTTATTCTTACTTCCATGCCTTACTACATGTTGTTTTTTCACCTAAAATGCTCCTCATTTTTGCCTTTTTAAATCTTGTTTAGTATGTGGACCACCATTTCCATGAAGTGCTGGTTGACTTTGAGCAGTTGCTGGTTTATTACACTAATATTCTTTTTGTTTATTTATTTGTTTGTTCTTTTTAGTTATATGTGACAGTAGAATGTATTTTTATATGCCATACATACATGGAGTATTACTTCCCATTCTTGTAATTTATCGTACTAATATTCTGTGCCACATAGCTCAGCACTGAATTTTATGCCATTTTTGTTACTAGAGTATGTGTTTTAGACTCTCATAGTAGAGATCTTGGATCATGTTGTACTATCTTGGTGATTCTTACAGTCCCTCAGATATTTGGTGATACATCAGTTGTTTCTTATCTGTTCTCAGAATCTTTTGATCATGTTGCTGTTGATTTCTTTTCAATTTCCTTGTTGACCTTTTATTACAGAAATATTTAAACATATACTGAAGAGGATAGCATAGCCTAAGCAACCTAACGAGCCCATCACTAAACTTCAGAAGTTACCACATTTGGCCCTCATGTTTTAATTATCCCCCAACTCTGTCCACCTCCCCCTGCACTCAGTAATTTTGAAAGTAGATCCCAGATATTTTTCATCTGTAAATACTACAGTGTTTACAAATCTTTTAGTGATTTGTTATATCTCTGATCATTCCTAGCTTCCTTCATGTCTTACACCTTTTTCATTTGCTCTGGATTAGAATCTGATTTTTGATAAATTTTACTATTACTGTATTTATTTTTGCATACTACTGTGGGGAATATAAAAATGAACAACCCATAGATCCCACCCTCAAGGAGCTTGTAGTGTAGCAAGTGAAGTTTCAAAATAGATTGTGGTAAATGCTTGAAATAAAGGTGAAATCAAAGTGTATGGAGGAAAGAGTGATTCTTTCTAAAAGCTGAGGTTGGTATGAGCATCAGAGAAGGTGGCATTTGAGAAGGGAGAAGCAAACCATTGCTAGATGGGTTCTGTGGATGAAGTGGGCTTCAAGGAGCTCATGGATGTAGCAGACAAGGAGACTAGCAGAGCTGCTACGGAAGTGCTAGAGCTTGAATTGACTACAAGTGTGTGTCACCTAGCTACTCTGGTGGGTTAGACTTGGGCATGTCTTAGGTTATCCACAGGGGTTACAATGGGAGGAGAGGATTTCCCAGGTGGATGCACTAGATTACTAAATGTGGATAAAGTTCAGAAGTTTTTCAGAGACTCATTAGTAATGCAGGTGGCCAGAGCTTAGGGCTTCTGAGGAACTCTCCAGTACGAGGCAAGAACAGCTTCTACTGTGCGATGGAGTGAAATCATGGAGGTCTTTCAAGGCGACTATCCTGTTTTACTTTGGAAGCTGTTAATAGAAAGTTTCTCTGAAGTGGGGAAAAATGCAGTCAGGCCTGAACTATAGTGTCTCTCTCTGAGATTGCCTGGTCCCCTCTACCTTTTTACTAAAACATTTCCTAATTAGGCATGAAAGAAGGGTCAGCTTCTATTTTAGTTTTATCTTTGACTCTCCCATGGCTAGCCCCTGAACTTGATGGTGTGGGTAAAATAGAAAAGAAAAACTTTCAAATGGTTCTTAAAATTAAGGGGTTTACAGTCTCACTGGGAAGGTATCTGTGAGGTAACTATGATGTTTCTTGACTATCTTGACTTAATTAGAAAGCTTAAAATTATTTGTAAATATTCTCTAATATACAGATAAGTTGCAGACAACTCCCATGTATTCTTTCCTTTGCCCAGATTACCCATTGTTAACATTTTGCTCCTGTGCTTATCATTTGAACTACTCTTTTTCTTTCTGTACATTTTTCACCTTCTCCATCTATCTGAATGCCTTTTTTTTTTCATGAAAGACTGAAGAGTGTCATCCACTATAGTCCTCTATCCCTAAATTTTTAGTATGTATTTCCTAAGAATAAGAATATTTTGTTACATAATCATAGCATAATTACCAACTTCAAATTTAACATTGAAATAAAACTTTCATCTACCATTCATAATCCAGTTTGACAGTACCCTTTTTATATTCTCTAAAATGCATTCATACCATAGTCTGTTATATCATAGCTCTTAGTAAATTTTCTGTTCATCATTAGCAGTGATTTTTCTGGCTTTTTGCACTTAATTTTTTTCTTTTGGTGGTGGTGCTGGGAATTGAACTCAGGGCCTCATATAAGCTAGACAAGTGCTCTAGCATCAAGCCATATCCCCAACTTTAGATTTAATTTTTATAACAGTATTATCTGATATTTGGTACTTTCTTCTCCCAAGGTGATTCGAGATGTGATAAATGTGCACATGGAAGAACTCAGTAACCATTGGCAGGAAGAACAGGAAAAAGCAGAGGATGATGCTGAAAAGTATGTCATTATCTTTGTTGGATAAAAAAAATTCCTTATGTTTTTATGGCTCTAGGAATTAATCCCATCCCACATGCTTGGCAGATACTTTATCATAAAGCTATACCCCCAGTCCTAAAATATTATTTTTAAAAATCTGTTACTATTATATATTAAATTTTAGTATTTCTAAGGCCTTTGTTAGTATACTATAATTCATTAAAATGCTTGTTTTTAATTAGTTCTCTGAATCAGAGTTGTTTTATGACATTGCTTATCTTGGTGAGGGACAGTTAGGAGGGAACAGCCATATTAGTAAAATAGTTAAACAATAAAGCATATTATAGGAGCTATTTTTGACTGTTCTCTTATGGAATATAACATTATGCATTTTATCCCTTATCTGTCACTGGTGTGATGTGGAATGATGTACTTTAGGTTGGTGTGAATATGTGAAGTGGAGACCAGTGGTAAAACAAACTGATCAATGTTCCTTTCTGTTTCAGAAATGAAGAAAGACGATCAGCTTCAGTGGATTCACGGCAGTCTGGTGGAAGCTACTTGGATGCTGAGAGTTCACGACATAGAAGGGATCGGAGTAGGAGCCCACATAAAAGAAAAAGAAATAAAGATAAGGATAAAAACTCTGAGTCGAGGAGAAGGAAAGATAGGTGAGTCTAACTTTGTACCATCTAGTATTTTCCTTCTGCTTATTCCTTCCTATCTTTTTCTTTTTTGTTCTTTCTCATTCTTTTTCTTGCCAGTCCCTTAGTTGAAGGGTGTTTAGAGTTGGAGAGTAGGGCTAAACTTTAACATTAGTTCATTTTGCCCCTATCAGAATAATTTTGATAGCTGAAATGATACAAATTAATATTAAAATAATAAATATAGCTAGGCATGGTGGTGCATGATTATAATCCCAGCTATTCAGGAGGTAGAGGCAGAGGATCACAAGTTTGAGGCCAAACTGGGCAATTTAGCCAGACTCTGTCTCAAATAAAAAATAAAAAAAGACTAGGGATATTGCTCAGTGGTAGAGCACTCCTGAATTTAGTCCCCAGTACCCACCCCACCACACACACAAATGAAATTTGTTGTGGTCTACTCATGTTCCAGCAGCTCACTAGGCATCTACTTGGATTTTACATTCATCCAGGCTATAACTCAACTTACCTTTTCCTCCATCTGCACTTCTTTCCCCAGTATTCCTGTTCTGATTAGTGAATGATCCTCATCTATTCACGTAAGCCAGAAAACAAGCATTTTATATACTTCTTCTTTATTCCTTACCATCTTGGGTAGAATTGCTGTCAGTTCTACTTGAAGATACCTCACATGTATGGAAATACCACTCTGTCCCTGTTGCTATCTGTCTAGAAAATTATGGTATTATTCCTAATTGTTCTGCTTATCTCTACACTTATCCATATGAATCCATCCCTGCTCTTCTGCCAGGGTAAATATTTACCTCTTACAACTCTTCATTGGCACAGTTCACATCCTTTAGAATGGCTCTCACCAGCTGCAGGATCAGGACTCCTGCCTACTTCTTGTGCCCTGGCAGCCTGCATAATTTATGGCCCTTCGTCACATCTGTGTCTTTTCACATTGTGCCCTGCTGCCTGATTTTTTTTTAAAGCCCACTTGCTAAATTCTTCCTTTTCCTTTGAAAGCAGCTCTGTCATCTCCTGAAGGTTTTCTCCCTCATTCAGGTAGAGCCGTTATCTTTTCCATTTTGTCACTACCTTCCCTAGCACAGACTTGTAGTTGAACTTAATGGTCTTTGCTCTTCGTACTATATTCTGAGCTCCTTGAAGGCAGGGCCTATGTCTTTTTAGTTTTATATTATTTTTCAAATAATAGACTTTCAAATGATATCCTGTCTCTTCAGGGCCACTGGTTGCTTTTTATATTGGTTTGGTAACTTTGCTCATTTTACTATCATCCAATTCATAGGTTTAAAGCTTGCTAGGATTTAGACCTCTTTTGATTCTTATAATATAATTTATGCATATACAAATTAACTTGGTTACCTATGAGAAATTGTGCTCCTTCATTTCTTTCAAATTTGTTAGGAAGACCTTTTAAGTAATTTTTAATGTCACCGATCAGTCTCTATAGACTTAAATCCCTTAGAAGTCCTCAAAATCTAAGCATGAAATAATTTTCCTTTATAGAAGATAAATTATTAGCAGGAAATACTTCTTAATAGGGCAAGACTGATCTTTGATATCCACCCCTGAGATGGAATGAATTATACAGAGTTGAGATAGGAACCAAATAAAGGAAATCAGGAAATTTGGGGGAAATTCTTTTTCTTATGGTCATTCTAGGAATTGAACCCAGGGCCTCATAGCTTGCTAGGCAAGCACTCTACCACTTAGCTACATCCCCATCCCCCCTTTTTCTTTTTATTACATTTTGAGACAATGGTTTTCACTAAGTTGCCAGGCTATGACCTCAAACTCATTTTTTAAGTCTTTCTGCAACCCTAATGTTCAATTGAAAGTGAATTCTCTGTTTGTCTACCACATACATATTTTTAAAGTTGATTTTAGAGGCAGAACTCCAAAGCATAAATACATTTTTCTTACCCCTATTTTAGTCTCCTAGTTTTAATCTTTGATTTTCCCTGTTTACTCTCTCAAAAGTACTGTTTAGTTCTAAATGTGTCTTTTAACCTGTCATGGTTTATGTATGATGAAAGAACATTATTGTTGAATTATTATTTTAAAGCTCTGATATTTAAGTGCTTGTCATTTATAATACTTTATTTTAATACCTCTTTCATTTCAGGGACGGGGAAAGACATCATAGTCATAAAAGAAGAAAGCAAAAAATATAAATGAAATGTTTGTTTATGTATTAATTATGCTATGTCATTATAACCAGTATGCTGAATTTTAGTTGTGATTGCTTTGCATAAGAGAATGTGTTTATATCTGTTTAGTGCTTATTATTTTTCAATAAATACTTATGCTTCAAACCATGAGTTTTCTATTACACCCTACAACTTTGTTTTCTTAATATTTTAATAGATTGCTTCTTACTACTCATTTATTCTTTTTGGTAATTTATGTTATAAAATTCTTATTTAAAAGTCAGTATTTAAAATATATAAATTATACATGAATACATTCTCATTGTAAAAAATTAAACTACATATAAGACTGGAGTTGCCTAGGAAAAAACCATCTGTAGTCCCTGTTCCCACCCTGGAAAAAAACTACTTTTTATCAATACACTGGTTGAGTATAATAGGGAAAAACATTCTAAATAACTATTGGAAGGAGAATGGCCTAGCTAAAAAAACTGTGTTATGATAGATAACTTTATTAGGGTAAAAGAAATAGCCTAGATCTGTATTAATGTGGACAGATCTCAGAAACAATGCTATATGAAAAGATCTATCTATCTATCTACATATATATATATATACATATATTTCACATACATATATATGTATATATTTTCATATATAGGTATATATATACACACATATATACACAAAATAATACTGTATGTTTCCTATGACTGTCTATGTATGTGAATATATTTTTAAAGGTACAGAAGAATTCTTACCAAACTCATAACAGTGCCTGGGGGAGGAGATATAGATGAGAGAGATTAGGGGTGGAAACCAGGATTTGGAGGGTAGTCAAAGGAAACCTGAGCTTTATCTGTAATATATTAATTTTTTTCAAAATAAGGTATTCATGTTTGAATTGTTAATTAAAACTGTGCTGTCATTTTGTCTTGTAAATCAGCTGTATTGAGATACTACACGCATACCTTAAAATACACTCATTTCTTTGAGTTTGGACAAACGTGTACCCCTGTGTTACCACCATCACAAATCAAGATGTTGAATAATCTATAGCCTCCAAAAGTTCTTCAATTAATTCCTCTAGCTGTGGCACTAGGCAGCGATAGACCTGTTTTCTGTTACCACTGATTAAATTTATCTTTTCTAGAATTCTTGTAAATGGAATACTGCAATATGTACTCTGCCTTTTTCCACTGCATAGATTTTTGAAATAGATCCTGTTGTGTGTATCAGTAGTCCATTCCTTTTTGTTGTTGAATAGTAAGTTGTATTACATGTCAGAACATTTTGGTGAAAACTTTGCAGCTCAAGTCTAAATGGCAACAGTTTGAATATTGTAAACCCAGGTTACAGATTTCATTTCCAAAGAGAAATTAAACTGTATTATTTGAATGAGTGACTGACAGCTTCACTGAATTTGGATAGGATCAGCTGTTAGGTTTCAGGTATAGAAAATTGCCCTCATTTATAAATCAGAAATAAATAGGTCTCTTGTCAATATGTAGTTGTATTACTGCCATTGTACTTAATTTCTAAAGATATAACATTCAATTTTAAAATCTTAAAAGCAAGGAATGAGAATCCCCCCCTTCTTTGATATGGTAATGTTAAGACCATACAAAATTCTAAGGTGTAAATACTATTATCACCATTTTGGAAATGAGGAACCTGAGGCTCAGAGTGATACAGCTTGTTCTAATTCTCAGAGAAAGTGGTAGAGCCAAATTTCCAATCCAACATCCTGTTCTAGGGTCCACACTTGATTTTTTTAGCCTTATATTACATTGGCTTATGCACTGCTTGAAAGTAAACTATGAATCCCCAAAGTGCTTAGCACAATTTCTTAAATGATGTAGGTGAAAAATAGTTATGAGGAGGTTAAGACCTTAGAGCTGCTTAGTTATTTCCCCAATTATACAAGTAATATAACAGATATTAGAAATTAGTGCTTTTAACTTCTATATAAATGTTTATGAACTATGGACCCTTTTAAAATGAAGTAACATAATGCTAATCTCTGCCATGTCATAGCAGTTCTAATGTTTACCAGAGATCCTGGAACTCCTATATAAAATCCAAAATATTAAATGTTTTACCACCCACCATTCTATTGCACTGATCCACAAATGAAATTGAACTTGCATTTGTATCTTGGTACCGCTTAGTTAAGCTCCAAAGTTGATAGCATCAATCAATGTTAGGTAGCCAAATTTCACAATGACCCATAAAACAAGATTTCGCAAACATCCTAAAATTAAGACTGCTTGGTAAATGCCAGATTCTTGGAGGAATCCCAGCCAACATATGGAATTTAAATCAACTGGGGAAAATCTGGGATCCGCTTCCTATTCCCCCCCACCGCAGCCAACCCTGTTTCCTACTCATCCCCAGGAAGAGGAGAGGAGATATGGGTGTGGTTTCATTCTGCCGTCCACAGTGTTTAAGCTGAATCAACGAGGGAGGCATGTGTGAGCAAGAAGAAATTAAAGAATCTTCTCAAATATTTACACTGATAGTGGTCACTTGGTTTAGATATAGGTCTTGTGGTTGTGCAGAACCCAGCTCACTCACTGTGGTTATCATCACTCCAGTTTTTAAATTAGATCAATGATCTCCAAGTATTTGCCATTTTTGAGTATGGCTGATTGGATAATCTCAAACCCTTTCATGGAAACTAGTTGTCGAATGGTAAATCTGAGGTAAAATACTTTTGACATTGAAGAATATTTTTTAAAATTCATATTTTTCTTTTTTATTATACATGGCAGTAGAATCCATTTTGATACATTTATACAAGCATGGAATGTATCTTATCTAATTAGGATCCCAGTCTTGTAGATGTATGTAATGTGAGATTCACTATGGTGTCTTCATGTACATAGGATAGTTCGTCAGATTCATTCCACTCTCTTTCCCATTCCCATCCCCTCTCCCTTTCATTCCCCTTTGCCTAATCCAATGAACTTCTGTTCTCCTTGTTGTTGGTTAGCTTCCACTGATCCCAGAGAACTTTTGACCTTTGGTTTTGGGGCTTGGCTTATTTCATTTAGCACGATAGGCTCCAGATCCATCCATTTACTGGCAAATGTCATAAAGTTATTCTTTATGTCTAATAGTCCTTGTGTATGTACACCACAATTTCTTTATCCATTCATCTATTGATGGTCATCTGGGTAGGTTCCATAGCTTAGCTATTGTGAATTGAGCTGCTATAAACATTGATGTGGCTGCATCACTGTAGTATGCTGATTATAAGTCCTTTGGGTAGGTATATACTAAGGAGTGGGATAATTGGATCAAATGGTGGTTCAATTCCTAGTTTTCTGAGGAATCTCCATACTGCTTTCCATAGTGGTTGCACCAATTTGCAGTCCTGCTAGCAATGTATGACTGTACCTTTTCCCCCACATCCTCACCGACATTTATTGTTACTTGTATTCTTGATAATTGCCATTTTGGTTGGTGTGAAGTGAAATTTCAGTGTAGTTTTAATTTGTATTTCTCTAATTGCTAGAGATGTTAAACATTTTTTCATATATTTGTTGCCTACTCTTATTTCTTCTTTTGAGAAGTGTCTGTTTAGTTCCTTTGCCCACTTATTGACTGGGTTATTTGGTTTTTTGGTATTAAGCTTTTTGAGTTCTTTGTATATTCTGGAAATTAACGCCCTGAGGTGCAGATGGCAAAGATTTTCTCCCATTCTGAAAGACCCCTACAATGAAAACTGGAACACTAAAGAAAGAAATTGAAGAGGACCTTAGAAGATGGAAAGATTCTGCCTCTTAGATAGGCAGAATTAATATTGTCAAAATGACCATACTACCAAATATTATACAGATTTAATGCAATTCCTATTAAAATTCCAATTTCATTCTTCATAGAAATAGAAAAAGCAGTCGTGAAACTCATTTGGAGAAATAAGAGACCCAGAATAGCCAAAGCAATCCTTACTGAGAAAAATGAAGCAGCCAGACCTTAAATTATACTAAGAGCTATAGTAACAAAAACAGCATGGTATTGGCACAAAAACAGGCATGAAGACCAATGAAGACCATGAAGACAGAGTCAAACCCACACAAATACAGTTACCTCATGCTGGACAAAAGCACCAAAAACACATTGGAGAAAAGATAGCCTCTTCAACAAATGGTGCTAGTAAAACTGGAAATCCATATGTAGTAAAATGAAATTTAACCCCTACTCTCAACCTGCATAAAACTCAATTCAAAGTGGATGGAAGACGTAGGCATTAGGCCAGAAACCTTGCACCTATAAAAGACAATGTAGGCTCAACTCTTCCTCATGTTGGCTTACGAACTGACTTCCTCAACAAGACTGCCATGTGTAAGAAGTAAAACCAAAATTCAATAAATGGGATGGTATCAAACTAAAAACCAGCAAATTAAGAATATTTTAAATCACATATTTTATAGTACAGAAATATTATTACTATAATCATATGTAGGTAGGTCTTTCTTCAATCTTCTAAGGACGTTTTCTTTCTTTTTTCCTTCAGTGCTGGAGATTGAACTGAGGGTCTCATGCATGCTAGGCAAGAGCTCTACCACTGAGCTGTAACCCCCTGCTTCCAACAGCCCCTATGTCTTCAATTCTATTTTTATTCAAGTTATGACATTTTCCTTTTATAGTTAAGTGAGTTCATAAAAGTCAAAGTTCTGCTGCAAAGCTTTGTTGCATTCTCAGAATTTATTAAATAAAATCCATTTATATTTGGTTTTAGTTTATTTATGAGGCCAATTTCTTTTTATGTGGCTTTTTCAGTTGGTATAATTGAGCCTGTAGGTGTATCAATTATTAAACTAAGGCTCTTATAAACCACACTTGTTTTATCACGGTAATGATTGTGCCTTCTGCTCTGGTCACGAAATGGGGCATTTCAAGTTTTAGGAGAAGTCTTCATGGCTTGTGGATATTTGAGCTGGGACTTGTAATTTCTAGCACTCCCTTTTAGGGAGGAGAGATTTGCCAGATTCAGGGGGCTATGAGCTAGATTCATCTTTATTAAGGAAGCTGTGTCACTTTCCCATTCAAAAAACAATAATTTCGTCTAAGAAAAAGCCTGTTACCTTGGAATATAAGTTCCTAAACTTTTATTTAGTCCTTCAGTTTAGTAATATAAAGCAGGGGACACTTCTGGTTTGCAGAACTGCTCCACCTGCTGTCTGGACATTGTTAAATGAAGAAGGGCTGCAGTTTCCAGGAATCCTGCCTTAGGAGGATCCTGTCTTAAGGCACCAATGGAGGGAGCTGGGATGGGTCGCTTGAGTGCTCTGTATATGAAGCTAATTCCCCATAATCGTGGGGCTTTAGTAAGTTCCATTTTTCCTCCAGCTCCAAGTCATGTTTCCTAGTCAAGAATCTGATCGGCAATTAGGGGAGCTTTCAGGAATACAGAGAGATGAAGTGTGAGCCTGTTTTGTTTGGTTTTGCTGACACTAACACAGATAAACATTATTAAGTAATAAATTCTTCACATACTGGAAGGAATAGCCTTGATCAAAGGAAGTGGTGGGGAGGAGATGGATGCAGTTCAGGTCTGCCCCTTCTGAGCTGTGACCTTGGGTGAATCAAGCCTCTCCCTGCATCCGAGTCCTCTCCTCTATAGATGGAGAACAACAGTGTGCCTTCAGAGGGTTGTGGTGATGCCTGGAGACAGTGATTTGCCTAACAGGGTCTGACATATGGTAAGCACTAAATAACTGCCACTTATGATGATTTGTAATGGGTGTGAGCTTTTTCTTTCCACTCTGGGTCCTATGTTTGGCTTCGCTTATGAACAACCTGGATACCTCATATTGGGCCCTCAAAGAATTCTCTTACTCTATAGTTTAGCAAACATGCCAGACACAATTAAAGATTCTAAAAAGATGTTTGTATGGGGATGCTGACTGGTATGCCAGCATTAAAATACTGAAATACATAAAGTCTGGTCAATAACTGCTGTCCCAATCCCATCTACCCTCGCCCCATTTGTTCTAGAAATTCCTGACCCTCTTCTAGATACCACCGTGATCTAGCAAATAGTCAGTCCCCAGTCCAGCTGGGGCACCATGGAGCATCATGGGGCCTTGGAGCACCATGCCACATGGCCAAGGAGAGTTGGTGGCTGTTTGATGACAATGTATCAACCTCTCCCAAATAATGATACATATTAGCAACATGGGACTTATTGTTCTACTTCTCACTTGTCCTTATATATGGGGGGCTTGGTGTGCAATTGCTCTTAAGTGGGAATATTGATAACAGACAAAATTACATACATTGAATCAACCAAAGCTATCTGTAGATGAAATAACACAAGGGTGAAATATAAGTATATTGTTTTAAGGTTCTCACATTAAAGTAGTATAACTTTATGTGAAGACATATGGTAAGTATGTGTAATATATATATGTGTGTGTGTATATACACACAAAAACTCATAGCCTTGGGGGCATATATATATATATATATATCTCACAACAATCTTAAATTTTTATGCATCCAAAAGGGAGATCCAAAATACATGAAATAAATACTGATAGGACTAAAGGGAGAAACACTATAAGTCACCGTTACAGGTGTAAATTTCAATTCTACCTGTAACTCCCAGCACAAATGGAAAACTAGTAAAGAGAGATCTTGAACAACACCATCAACCAACTTGATCTCACAGAGAACAAGGTCTATTTCTTGCCAAAGGCACTTGTGATATTCACCAAAATAGACCATATTGTGGGCTGCAAGACAACTCTCAATACAATGAAGCAGGTTCACTGTGCAGTGGTTACCAAGTTGACTGAGTCTGTTGAATCAGAACACAATTTACATGAAGTAGATTTCTTACTCGCAGAGAGCAAGGGACAATAGAAGCCCAAGAAGGTAAGCCAGCTGCCCAGGAAAAGCTACTCAAGGAGGATGGAGTCTTGGCTGTGTGTGCCCCACTTGCACCTCAGCTGAGGGGCTCAGAAAACAGCCTCCCTTGGGTTTCATACCCAGGGGTCACATACTGCTGAGCTGGAGTGTTGAAAGACACTCTGTTTTCTAGAGTGGACTAGAACAGCGCCTGGGCTGTAGCCAGTCTCTCCCTGTCTGAGGATGTTGCATTCCCAGCACATTCTGCAGTTATTCTCAAGAACTGCAAGGAAGGGGAGAGGCAACTGGGCTGGTCTAAGAGCACCTAAAGAACCGTCCTGCAAACACGTTTAGGAGGACTGGAATCACACCAAGTGTACTCTGACCACAAACTAGAAATCAGTAACGTATCTGAAAAGTCCTCCAATACTTGAAAATGAAACCGTATTCTTCCAAATGAGTCATGGATCAAAAATAAATAACAAGGTCCATCAGGAACTGTTTTTATTTGAATAAAATGAAAACATCAAAATGTATGAGAAATAGCTAAAGCAGTGCTTAGCAAGAAATTCGTGGCATTAAATTTTTCTTTTTTTTTGGAAAAGAAAGTTCTCTTTTAGTAATTTAAGTTTCCACGCCAAGACACTGAAAACAAAACAAAACAAAACAAAACAAAACAGAATTAAGCCCAAATCAAGCAGAAGGAAGGTGTGTTAGTCATGAGTATCCAGAGAAACAGAACAAATAACAGGTAGATAGATTATGGAGTCTGACACATGTCAAGTTCCGCAGGGTGCCTCAGCAAGGTGGAGGTCCAGGAAGGCGGGTGGACGGTGTGGTTCTTTTCCAAAGGCTGCAGGCTCAAGCCCCAGCTAGTTACAGTGGGCATCTCAGTTCAAAGGACATCAGCAGAAAGAACTCTCCTACTGGGGGAGGCTCAGCCCTTTGACCCATGCAGGCTTTCAAGTGATTACATGGGGCCCTCCCCAGGGGAGAGGGCCATTGGCTTCACTCAGTCTGTGGATACAAGTGTCAATCTCATCCAAATTCCCTCGTAGACACAGCTGGAATAATGTTTGCCCAAATATCTGTACACCCCTCGGATCCAGTCAAGTTGACAAATAAAATGAAATATTGTAGAAAGAAACAATAGATAACAGAAATAAGTCAAATGGACAACCGAGAAATAATGAAGAAAATCAATGAAAGTCAAGATTTATTATTTGAAAATTTCAATAAAATGGATAAGCTTCCAGGTAGATAATCTATCTAGATCCTGGTAAGAAAAAAAAAAAAAAAAGTAAAGTATGACACAATTTAATAATATAAAAAAATGAGGAGCTGGGGATGTGGTTCAGTGGTAGAGTGCTTGCCCTGCATGCATGAAGCCCTGGGTTCAATTCCCAGCAACACACACACACACACACACACACACACACACACACAAAATAAATAAATACATTTTTTTAAAAAAATGGGAACATTATTATAGATTGTGTGGACTTAAAATGATAAAAGGAATCTTATGAGCATTGTGCCAGTACATTCAACAACTTAGATAAAATGAATTCCTTGAAACAGAAATTCCCCAAGTTTAATCAAGAAGGATAATCAATCCCGTCCTCTAGTTGATAGGTCAAATTCACATAGTTACACATGCTCCCACAAAGTTTCCCACAAAGAAAACTCTAGTCCCAGATAACGTCACAGTTAAGTTCAAACAAATAATTAAGGAAGAATAATATCAATTTTTCAAAAACTCCCTCTGGATAATAGAAGGGGAGGGAAACTTTCTCAGCCAACATTATGCTGATACCAAAACCAGATAAAGACATTGCAAGTAACCACAGACCAAAATCCCCCACGAATATAGGCACCTTAACATATGTTTTTTTTTTGTTTTTGTTTTTTGTTTTTTTGTGGTGCTGGGGATTGAACCCAGGGCCCTGTGCTTGTGAGGCAAACACTCTTCCAACTGAGCTATATCCCCAGCCCTGGAAATATGTTTTGTATTTTAAAAAATTTTATTAGGACCAAGTGAGTTTTATTCCAGGAATGCAAGGTTGGTATAAGTTGAAAATCAATTTAATTCACCATATTAACAGACTAGCGAAAAACCACATTATCAGCCATAGATATAAAAAAGCGCATGATAAAATTTAATGCCCATGCATGATTAATAAAACAAACATCAAAAACACCCATAGCACCCTCAGATGGGAGGAAACCTTCTCAACCTATAGAATGTACCTACAAAGACCTAGAGCTCACATCTTATTAATGGTAAGATTGAATAATTTCTTCCTGAGATGGGAGCAGGTTCTCTTACCACTTCTATTCCAGTATTGTGCTGGATGTCCTAGTCAGTGCAATGAGGCAGAAAGAAAACAGAGGTGAAACAATAATTTCTTCATTCACAGATGACATGATCATCTATGTGGACAAGCCTAAGATATTTCCCAAAAAAGAAGAGGAAAATAAAAGTTACTAGAACTAATAAATGAAGTTTGCATGACCACATGCTCAAAATACAAAATTCTATTTTATTTTTATATGTTACTAATAAACATTGGAAGTAGCATCAAAAAGCATAAACCGCATAAGGATAAATTTAACAAAATATGTGCAAGATATGTATACTGAAAAGTTTGTCTTGCTGAGAGAAATGAAAGATCTAAATAAATAGATAAAACAAGTTCAAGAATCAGAAGACCTCAGTGTTATTAAGGTATGAGTTCTCTCTAGACTGAACAACAGACTCAGTGGAATTCTATCTAGTAAATCCCATCCCCAGGGCTGGGGATATAGCTCAGTTGGTAGAGTGTGCAAGGCTCTGGGTTCAATCCCCAGCAGCACCC
>JAJEJO010004280.1:58308-73322 GCA_020662805.1 Glaucomys volans | reverse complement strand
TCCCTCCTTTCTTCCTTCCTTCCTTCCTTCCCTCCTTTCTTCCTTCCCTCCTTTCTTCCTTCCTCTCTTTCTGTCTCTCTCTGTCTCTCTCTCTCTTTCCAGAATGGAGTTGTAAAATGTACACTACCTGATTTAAATATTTATTATGAAATTACAGTAACCAAGAAAAAGTAGTATTGGTATAAGAACAAAAATACAGCTGAGCAGAACAGAAGTAGAAATAGACAAACAAAGAAATGATCTATTGAATTTGGATAGGTTGCTGAAACAATAAAATATCCACATGGAATATTACTACGCATCTTGAATTTTACCTCATGAAATTGACACACTAACTTGAATTAGAATCTTAGTCTAAGACATAAAATTTCCCTAAGCAAACAGCAGAAATTCTTTGAGACCTTGAGTTGGGTAAAGATTTCATAAAGAACAAACCATAAAAGAGGTGATTTGAGAAGTTGGATTTCAGAGATAGGGGCACAGCTCAGAGAGTTCTTGCTTAGCATGTGCTAGACCTGTTGAAAAAGGAAAAAGATAAGTTGGATTTCATAAAAAAATAACTCAAAAAACTCTTTGCTTTTCAAAAGACATTATCAAAAAAACTGAAAGGCAAGCCTCTGTTGGGAGAAAACGTGCACAAAACTGTAGCAAAGGACTTGCATCCAGAGTATGTTAAGAAACTTACAAGTAACCTTCCAAAATTTTGGAGTAGAAATTTTACAAAATTAGATAGATGAATGGTAAATGAGCCCATGAAAAGATGCTAAGCATCATTGGTAAGTAAAATACAAATTAAAACCACAAACAATGCCACACACCACAAAATAGGCAAAATTTAATTTAAAAGACTCATGATACTAAGTATTGGTGAGAATTGGACCAACAAGAGCTCTCAGAGGTTCCTAACACCACTGTAGAGACGTATCATCATTTTAGAAAACTGGTAGGTCCTTTTCAAAATCTTTAGTTATCTTTATTAGCCCACAGTTGTTTTAACTTTATTTTAAAAATGATTACAATTTTTCTTATTGATAAATAATAATTGTACACATTTATGGGGTACAGTGTGATATTGCAGTACATACAGAAAGTTAAGTTTACCGTGGGATCTAGACCAATCCTAGGTTTTCAAAGATAGAAAATGTAACTTCACATAAGACTTGTCCACAGATATTCTTACCACTTTTACCCACAGTAGCCCCAAACTGGAAACCACTCAAGTATCCATCGGCAGGTGAATTCATAGATACATGGCTGTTTACTCATTCAGTAGAATACTTTCCAGAAGAAGTTGCTGATATGTGCAGGAACATGGGCAAATCTCAAAGGCGGGCTAAGTGAGAGGACGTTCACATAGAAGAGTAGATACCATGTGATGTCACTTACTTAAAATTCTAGAAGAAGCGGCATTATGGTGCAAAAAGCAGAAGAGTGGCTGCCAGTTCATTGAGGTCAGGTATTGGGGTTGGGGGAAGACTGCAGAGAGGTCCGAAGGAGCTTTTTAGGGACATTGGGAAATGTTCCAAATCATTATTGTCCTATTGGTTAAAAGACTGAACACATTTGTTGAAACTTATCAAAGTATACACTTAAAATTAGGAAAAAAAAATAAAAATAAATAAAATTAGGGGATTCGATTGCATACAAATTTGTATGCAAATTATACAATTATCCCCTGCCAGGAATTCCCAGTCTGCTCAGGCTTCTGCGAAATTTAAGGCACACATGATTAGGAGTCAGGTATTGTTCAGTCAATCGTGTCTCACCCAGCACAGGTGACTACCCCAGACTCAATGGCAGTGACCAGGAGTGCCTGGCCATGCCATGGGAATGACAGAGGCAAGTCCAGCTTTCTCCAGGGAGACACTAAAAACTGAGGCTTTCCTATGATCAGGTGCAGGGGGGTCTAAAGATCACCTCCACCCATCTCAGTTCTTAGTAGGCTCTTCAACTGGATCTAGGAACCTAACTGACACAAGGCAGATGAACGGGGGGAAAACTGACAACTTTTATTCATTTTACAGGTGCACAGGATCCTCACAAGAGTGGGAATGTCCAAAGGGAAAGAAACATAAAAATAAATAAATAAAAAAGTCATTTAAAAAAATGACCAACTCAGCCGGGCGTGGTGGCGCACGCCTGTAATCCCAGCACTTGGGAGGCTGAGGCAGGAGGATCGTGAGTTCAAAGCCAGCCTCAGCAACTTAGCGAGGCCCTAAGCAACTCAGTGAGACCCTGTCTCTAAATAAAATACAAAATAGGGCTGGGGGTGTGGCTCAGTGGTCGAGTGCCCCTGGGAAGAAAGGACAAGACAGAGGGCAGTAAAAAGTCGCTAGGAGACCTGGGGAATAGTGCAAAGCTGGTGGAAAATAAGGCTTCTGTTAGTGAGTTTATTTACACCTGGCACTGCAGCCTCTATCAGTCCCTGGCAGGAAGGGTATCTTCTCTTGGTACAGGAAGGCAGGTTTCTTGCAGGAATTTTTATGGCTTACTGTGGGTACAACAAAGCAGTTCAGATGACCCCGTTGGCAACTGCTGCTTCTCAAGTCCCTTCAGCTTGAAACAATCAACATGCCAGGCCAGGTCATTTTGGGGTGGTATGTCCTTAACTCCTTTTCAAGTCGGCATGGGCTCTCCTGTCTCGCTGATTCCCATCTTGAAAGGCTCTGGATTCTTCTCTGTGTGAGACAGTTTAAAGCAATCCTGTTTCAAAACACACTGTGTGTCTTCCCTGCCTGGCACCAGAGAGTTGAAATAAAAACCTACACTTGAGTAGCACCGGAGAGCTGAGGGTCAGGGTGAGTAAGTGGAGACTAAATGTGGGAACAGGTGGCAGAGAGGGATGTTTGTGGGTGTCTCCCCGCCAGTCAGGGGTTCTGAATAGCAGTCTTTGGACACGAAGTGGCAAGCCTAGTGATTCTGATAATAGCCCCCAAAAGCAGAAAGAAAAGCACTTGAAGTGGGAAAGGAAAGGGATAGAACGTGAGGTAGAAGCTGAGCGCGGGGAGGAAGGAGGAAGGGAGCCTGCAGACACCACATCTGAAGAACGGTGGCTCCATCTTCCCACTCCCACCCCAGTCCTCAAGTTTAAAGAGTTCATTTCATTTCTTTGGAGAAAAAGTGGAATTTGGCCAGAGGGAGAAACTTAACTACAATTTAATAATGAAAAAGACCTTAGCCATTCCTGATAAAGCACTGGGGTCTGGGCAGGGACGATCTTCAGAACTGTCCCCAGCTGGGGCAAGTGGGAAGCAGGCCTTTATAATCCCACATCTGCCATTTGAAGGATGCAAGCCTCCTTCTTCCTCCAATATCTCCCAAGACCTTGGGTGGAGTCTCCCTTTGACCAAGGTCAAGTTGGAGGAATATCTCAGGTGGAAGTGGTCAGCAGCCATCACTCAGCAGCTGGGGGAAAGGTCTGAGTACCGTACTACAGCATCCACTCCCACTGATGACCTCCCTACCTCTTCACCCGGTGGATAGGAACTGTCTTTGTCACTCCCCACTGCAAGGAGGAGGCAGTTGAGTCTTGGAGAGACTGAGCAGCTCACAGATCTCAAAGCCAATTGGGGAGAATACGAATCCAATCCTGACAGCAGGACCCAGCTCCTACCCCAGAGCCTCATGGCCATGGCATGACTCCATGGGACCCAGGTGCTGCACTTGAGCATCTGACATTATGTTTTTTCTTAGATAAGAAGGAAAGAGGCTGTAGTAATATTACCAGCAACCAAACCAGGAGCCTGCCTGGATCCTGGCTGGCTAGACTCTGCCACATGCCCACATAAGAAATAAGCAGGGGCTGGGAATGTAGCTCACTTGGTAGAGTGCTTGCCTTGCAAGCACAGGGCCCTGGGTTCAATACCCAGCACTGAAAAAAAAAAAAAAGCAAACTATTTCAAAAGGAAAAATGAATTTTATGCAGTTTGATCCAGTGTGTTTATTTCTTCTGTGGTCCAGGTAGGCAAGCCTGGGCAGCCAGAATCCAGGCAGGTTCCTTGGCTTAACTGTTGTAACAGTAAAACTTTCTCTATTAGAATGAAAAATCAAGGAAGAATATGTTTTACAACAAAACACAGAGTGAATAGCAAGGACCTAACTCTTGTGCTGTAGTGCAGCTGGGGAGGGAAATGAACTTGCTGCTTTAGAATGTTTAGAGATTTGAACACAATCTATACTCGGACTTTATGATTTGCCCAAACATCCAGAGAAGTTGGTAGAGAAAATAGGTTTAGCTCCCATTTCAGAAGTGAGGAGGTTGAGACCTGGGGACCAGGACATAGATGTGTCCCCTCATGACTTTGCTCCTCACATGTGTCCCAGGAAGCTCTGCAGAAGAAATTCAGGACCCTGCTGCTGTCCCCCTTAGCTTGGAGATAAGCAGGCAGATGCTGGTTAGATGAAGGAATTCCTCTGTCTCCTTGCTCTCTTGAAGAATCAAACTTTATGAGTCTTAAAAAATTGCTCATGGAAAGCTAGAAGTAAAACCTTTCATCCAATTTCTGAAATGTCTAGAGCTTAATTACTCAGTAAGAAGGAGCACTAGATCTGTAGGAAGGAAAACAACCTCAATGGCTCTGCTAGAGAGCGGTAAAAGGCTGTCTCAGTTGAATAGAACCTTCTTTTGCTTGCTTATCTAGGAATTCCACTTTCTCAGCTACTTTGCAGGCCAGCAACTTCAAAAACCCATCTGTGTTATTTCTGGGTTGATAACAGTGGGAGATGTTCCTGTTTGGGGACAAAGGCCACCCAGGAGAAAAGAAACAGGTTAGCCTTCCCCTTCATTTAATTCCTTCCTAAGCTAACAAGGGAAATATTTTTTCTTTTTTCTTTTTTTTCCCCTCAAACTGGAAACTTATTGAGTGCTTACTAGGGGACCAGGCCTCGTGATAGGTTCTTTAAATAAGCTCTGCAGGGGTGGGAGTGGTGGATTGGCACTCATCCTGTAACAGAGCCCCTTTGAAATTAAGAGCACTAAAATGTCCCCCCCCCCAACTTCCTGGATGTTATTTCTTCCATCTGATGGAAGGGGAGAAACTCTCCCCAAAGCCCATGCTGTTCCAACAAAGGCTGAAAAGCAGGAATTGTGATATATTCTCTGGCTAGCACTGCCTAGCTAAATCTCCATTCCTGGCTTCTATTTTTCTACACATCGTAAGCACTTCTATCTGAGACTGCTCTCCTCAGTGTGGACCAAAACTACAAGTAAATCCATTTTTTTTTTCTTTTTACCTTCTTTGCTTATTTGTTATCTGTCAGCCAGATCCAGGCAGGTCCCTGACTTGGCTGCCAGTGACAATTCTACCCTCCTAGCTTGCTTTTCTGAACCACAGCATTTTGGGGTTCCATTGCAGCAAGTTATTGGAGGTGTACACTTGAAGAGGATATTGGAACCCTGGCCCCTTCCTGTTTCTCTCTGTTTGCTCCCAGCCACCATGGGGTGAACAGATGTCCTCTGCCTTGTGCTTCACCATGATGTACTATGTTGCCACACATCCAAAGCAAAGGGTCCAAGCAACCATGGACTGAAATCTTTAAAAGCATGAGCCAAAATAAACCTTTTCTTCTATTAAGTTGATTATTTCAGGTGTTTTGTTATAGTAACAGGAAGCTGACCAACACATATGCCCTTTGAGTAAAGGAATCATTATGTTAATAATAATAGCACCATTATAGGACAATTATTGTATATTAAGCACTTTATATGTATTATTTCTATCCATCATAGCAGCACTGCATGGCACATATTATCTTGTTTTCTTTTCCCTTGGAATTTAGTCTTACTGAATGAACTCTGTCTCTCAGAGACTTGATAGGTTTTTGTCATCTGTCAACTTTGTCTGTCAAAGCCTCCCTGACCACATCACCACATCTCCTTCCCTCCACTCTGCAGCCTTGCCTGCTCCTGGCTTCTGTCTTTCTCAAGCCCTTGGTGGTTGTACTTTGGAACTGTTCTAGATGTTTCCTCTGCTCCTGGCTCCTTCACGCAGCCGTAAGGTGGCCCCCTTGCTCCTGTGCATGGCTGCTGCCCGCCGTCCCTCTCGCCCTGTGTCCCTCTGTGTGTGCGTCTGTCTTCATCCCTCCTCCTGTGCAGGGACGGTGGCTGCTCCAGGGTTTGCTCTACAAACGCCTTTGCTATGAACTTTCTCCCAAGTGGCTTCTGAACATGGGGGAGCGTTTCTCCAGCCTGAAGACCTCTAAGGTCTGCAGACCATCATGAGGTCTCCGTGACAGCTTCTGCCTCTGCCGACAAAATCAGATGCACCCCTCCTTGCTCCCCTGAAAGCCCCCAGGGGACCTGAATCCTGTCCTGTCTGTGGCCTGGACTGAGGTCTGTCTGTGTTCAGGGCACAGGTGGGGGAGGGAGGGGGGAGAGGAAGGGATGAGGGTGAGGCTGATCCCCAGCCCCTGGTCTTGGGGAGGTCAGGCCAGGACTCGCTCTGGAGCGTGGGTGTGACAGACCTGATTAGAGACCTTGGCTGCAGCAGGGAGACCTCACGGAGCCCCTTGTGGGGCCACTGCTGGGCTGGGGACCTGGAATCCAGGGGTACCCTGCCTTGGAAAGCTGGAAGTGCCTCCCAGGAGCCTGCCTGAGCCTGGCTGGGTGGCACCTGCTGCCCTGGGCCTCGCTGCCCTCCACAGGCACAGCCTCTCCCAGATGTCAGGTCCTCCACCCCTGGCCACCTGATGGTCTCCAGGAGGACTCTCTGGGCTCTGCTGGGCCCCCTATGCAGGGAGGGACCCTGAGTGTCTCCAGAGGGCCTTGAAGTTTGTAAAGAGAGAGCTTGCCCAGGGGCCTGCCACTCCCAGGGCTTGGACTGGTCACATGGGCGACACTTGATTTGGGAGGTCTCCCCAGTCAGTGGAGTCCCAGGCTGCTGCTGGTAGTCATCGAGGAGCAGCAGGAGAATGTTTCACGGTTCCTGGGAGCCCTGTCCTCCTTTTTTTCCCTGGCTCCTGTCACCTGCATGCAACCAGGAGAAAGCGAGGTTCCCCATCCCTGCGGTTTCAGAACAGACCTGCTGGGCGTCCTGCCCCAATGGCCATGCCTGTGCCAAACTCTGTGAGGGCCAGGAGCCCCCCATGTGCAGGCGGGACACCACTGGGAGGCCCCCAGGCGAGACGCCCTCAGGGACTTGCCAGCTGCCCACCCTCCACATGCCAGGCTACACCACAGCTTCCGGGGAGGATGGGGTTCCTGTCCTTGCCATGTTTGAGCTCATGGTATTCACTGGGCCCTGGGCACCTGCAATTGGCCTGTCACCATCCCTGCTGTGGCCCTTTTGGCAGGTTTTGCAGATCTGGTGATCGCAGAAGCCGGTGTGCCCGGGAGGTGGATATACTGACCATTCCGGGAGCCGAGTGTGTGTGGGGACACAGGGACTCCCTCCTGTCCTCACTCCTTCTCCCTCCCACAGCTAGAAGAGTTGGTCCCAGGCACCTCAGGGAGCCTGAGAATCTTGACCTTACCTTTGCTTCTCATCTGTGGAGTGGCTGGCCTATCCTGACAGCAGGAGAAAGAAATGAGAGAGTCAAGGCAGGAGCATCAAGTCCAATGTCCTGTTGAGAGCAGGGCACCCCTTCGGCACTTGTCCAGTGGATGGTAACTTCTGCTTGACCAGCAGGGGGGCACGAGTCCAGTGCTAACTCGGGTCTGCAGACACCTCTGTTCTGCACACAGTTCCTCTTCAACTAGCGCAGAGTCCTCCAAACAGGGTAGTCAAGGGCTCAGACATGCTGCATTTTGATATGTGTGTACAAACACACACACATTCATACAAATTGTACCAATGGACACAAAATTCAGTGTGTGGCAGCTGCTCAGAGGAAGGACTTCCTCTAGTTAAAAATGCCTCCCAACCATCCAGAGGGCCTGAGCTGAGGCAGGGAGTTTCAGGAAGCCTGCGGTCAACCCGGGTGCCCTAGAGGGATTTCGAGACTGAGAAGGCAAGGGCGGCTGGGAAATTGAGCTCTGCGGTCCACTCTGGAGGAGCACCAGCACCTCTCCAACGTGCAGGTCCCCCAGTGGCAACTCCTCAGCCCCTGAGGACCTTCGAATGGGATGTGCTTTTCCACTGAGCCTCAGAGTTGCACCAACAGCTTTCTTTGCAGGACCTGCTTTTGGCCGTACCCCCCAGCACCCTGGTCCCGTCCTTCTGGGTCTGCAGGGACTTAGTGCTGGGCTTCCCGCGCCTCAACACAGGCACATCCACTGTGTCCCTAGTTGGGCTGGCCTGGTACTGCTGAATGGCTATGGGGGTCTCAGCAGATAAATAACCTTTTCCCAGTAGGCAGTGAGGTCTCACCTGGTTTTTTTTTTGGGGGGGGGAATTATTGCAGGTAAAGGATATGTCCAGTGACAAACTTTGGCATAGCTATTTCTTAACAATTGTGAATGGAAATAATCTTGAGAAACCTCAAAGGAAGAAGCCTGGCAGACTCTAAGGTCTTTGTTGGACCTTATCCACTGGTGGCTTGGCACACAGTGGCTGGTGGGACCAGTGTGGCATGATGCTGGGTATTGGATGGTGGAGCTGGAAAAGTGAGTCACAGTGGGCTCACCAGTCACTGCTCTTCTTTCGCTGATCTGGGTAATGTCAAACCTGGCCGCACCTGTGAAGGTATCAAGTATCCCTTGCATGGCTGTTGCTGCTGGTCCCCAGGGAGGTGCTGACCATGCAGACTGCCCGGGAACACTATCCATCCACTGCCCAGACCATCTCTTCTCAAGACAACTGTGACCCTGACTTTGATTCTCCAGCTGGAGGCAAAATACCACATGCCCAGCAGAGGATTCTTGGCTCCCTCTTGGTGTTCCTTGCCTGGCTGTATCCATGCTCTGACTCCTGAAATGTCCTCGGTACTGTCCTACCACAGGTCCTTTGTCCTCAATTCCCAGCAGCTTTCCTCAGGCTAGTAAAACCCTCATTCCTTCCCAGATGCATCACCACCTGTGCAGGGGACAGGCTCACTGCATGGGGGATGTGTATGGGCACAGGGTCTATATATTATCTCTACTTAGCTGATGAGGAAACCAAGGAGAAGCATTGCCATCTTTCCACTAATGTCTCATCATTTTCCAGTCTGAGTAGAACTGGCATAGCTCTGATCCTATAGTGGGCTGTTAGCCAATACTGGATAAAAGATCTTTGATCTTTAAATTTTTGTCAATATTCAGGTCAGCCAATATAGTTCCAGGGGAATCAATCTCTGGAAATCCTGATTTGTGCCCAAATCTGTCCTTTGAACAAATTTTTCAAATAATTTAGATGCTCAGTTAAAATGAAAATTAGATTTAGAAATGATAGGT
This sequence comes from Glaucomys volans, assembly GCA_020662805.1. NCBI lineage: Eukaryota > Metazoa > Chordata > Mammalia > Rodentia > Sciuridae > Glaucomys > Glaucomys volans. Next base: position 64,012 of record JAJEJO010004280.1, on the reverse strand, counting down.
AATAAAAATGATTATTGAAGAGAAGAGCAGGTGCGGGAAGATCATGATTATTTTATCAGACTGTGTTAGTGATGTACTGGACATAAAAAGGAAAGGTTTTCATGTATTTATCAGCAATACCGCTGTGTGTTCTGTTGGTATTGTTTAAAGTTCACTGTCTCTGAAGGGGCTGAAAACAAACTTTTTGATGAGCTCTACATTTTGAGAGCACTGTCTAGCAAAAATCTGTGTTTTGTGTTAACATAAGCCTCTTTCACAAAGATGCAATGTGAAATTAATCACAAAAATGAATAAAATGTAAGGACGAAACACTTCACGATGGACAAGAAGAGCGTTTCAGTCTATCTTCTGCAAGTAACCCTGAGGGATTTCACTTCAAAAGTATGAATCAAAGCAAAGTTTGAACAAATTGTATAATTATATTAAATATTTTCTCACATTCTATAATTTTCATAACTAGAAAAGCCTTTGGAGTTTATCTGATCTTTTCTCTGCCTTCCTTTGACAGGTGAGGAAACCGAGGCCCAGGGTTGCCTGTCTGGTGTGTAGACTCTGGACTTCCTGATTCTTACTCCCATTCCTTTTCCTGAATACTCACGAATGTTGCTTCTTTTGATTCTGCCATTGAAATGGCACACATGGATTTGAGGAATCACTGTGATTTCTTTAATTTTTCTTATGAATCTAGTGTGCCCTAGAGCAACCTGCTGACCACAGACCAAATCTGGTTGGACATCTGTTTTTGTTCGGCACATGAGCTAAGAATAGTTTTTACATTTTTATATGGTTGGGGAAAAGAACCAAAAGGTGAATAATATTTCATGACATACAAAATCATATAAAATTAAAATTTCTGGGCTGAGATTGTGGCTCAGTGGTAGAGCACTTGCTTAGCATGTGTGAGGCACTGGGTTCGATTCTCAGCACCACATATAAATATAAATGAATAAAAAATATTTAAATGAATAAATATTTTTTAAAAATTAAAATTTCAAAGTCTACACAAATTTTTTTTCTTTCTTTCTTTTTTTTTTTTTTTGCTGGGGTTTGAACACAAGTCCTTGTGCTTGCAAGGCAGACACTCTACCAACTGAGCTATATCCCCAGCCTTCAAAGTTTGTACAAATTTTTACTGGAAGACAGTCATTCCCATTAGTCATATGTGTTCTATGGCCATGATGGTACTCAGTGGCCATTTTAAATACGGTTGGCCTTGTGCATCTGCAGGTCCCACATCCACAGACTCAGCCAACTGCAGATGGAAAATATCTGAAAAAAGAAAAAGAAGAACAATTAAAAATAATACAATTGAAATACAGTATAACAACTATTTACATGGTATTTGCATTGTTAGGTATTATGAATAATCTAGAGAAATTTAAAGTATACTTGAGGATGTGTGTAGGTTCTATACAAATACCATATTATTTTGTGTGAGGGACTTGGGTTTCAGGATCCTGGAAAAGGGGGTTCCTGAAGCCAGTCCCACAAGGATCTGAGACCAGATTCAAATTGCAATTGAGACTTCATGACCTGCAAAGGTAAACATATTTACTTTTTTTGTTTGTTTGTTTTTGGTACCAGGGATTGAACCCAGGGGTGCTCAACCATTGAGCTGCATCCCTACCCCCTTTTTAGGGCTTTTTTTTTTTTTAAGTCAGAGTCTTGCTAAGTGCTTAGGGTCTCACTAAATTGCTGAGTCTGGCTTTGAGCTTGCGATCCTCCTGCCTCAGCCTTCCGAGTCGCTGGGATTATAGTAACAGATCAAGTAAGCAAGAAAGCATGGGAAAAAGGACCCCAACTACCCCAATTTTGAACAGGGACCCTAAATTTTCCTTTTGCTCTGGGCTCTGCCAATTCAATAGCAGGCTCCGTTCTTCTGCAGCATGCCTAATGATTTTAGGGAATAACTCCAAGGAGCTATTTGTCCTCATTAAAGAGTGTTAGCACATGAAAGGGGAGATAAGTTCCACTTGTATTGGCTCTGTTGTTTGCATTCCAGAATTAACATTTAAAATAATCACTTCTTTTTCCTTAGGTGCTGGGTATTGAACACAGGGACACTTAACCACTAAGCCATATCCCCAGCCCTTTATATTTTTTATTTTGAGACAGGGTCTCACTAAGATGCTGAGGCTGGCCTCAAGTTTGCAATCCTCCTGTCTCAACCTCCCAAGTTGCTGGAATTAGAGGCATGCCAATAATCACTCTTTTGATGTACTAACATTTTATAATATTTTGTGGCAATGCAATAGCCATTAGTTTGGGAATTGAAAACTAACATGGTTGACTCTTATAAATTTTCCTTTTGGTGCAGAATTTAGCTATAATACAGATGGGCATTAGATGTTTATTTTTTAAAAGGTCTTTCCATTTAAGGATGGCCAAGTGTTATATACAAGTTTACATTTTTAGGAAAAAATGCAGAGAGGTAAGAAAGAAAAGTCAGTGTAGTGTAAAGGAGTTATGTGTGACTGGAAGGGCAATTGTTTTTTATTAATAATTTTAATATTGGAGAGAATAAAAGTAATCTTCTCCTTACCCATCCCAAGTTTCACTTTGGCACCTCTATGACAAATGATCGATCAATAAGAGAACAGCGTAAGAAATTTGTTTAAAGTTTTACAGGACATAGGATCCTTCAGAACTGAGGAATCAGAGACCCAGGGTGAACTCTCTTTTTACACAAAGTCTGATCAAAGAGGTGGAGTTGTAGAGAAATGAGATTGCAAGGGTGTGATCCATGGTAGTAAGCTGGGGGGATCTTTAGCAAGACCAGTTGGTTCAGATTCTTCCTGGCCTGTGTGGTAGCATTCTGTCTGGGTACGAGGCAGGACAGCAGTCACATGAACGTCGTATGACCTACTTCAGGGGATATAGATCACTGGGTGACCTTTCTAGGTTTTATGACTTGCTCTGCAGGGGAGGGGTTCTAGTTTCTTTGACCCATCTTGGGGAAGGAGATGGGGAAAGAGAAAGGAAGATCTGAGAATGTGAGAGAAAACTTTTTGCTTCTGAGACATTCTCAATATCCTTCTTTTCAAAGTTCGTTGCATGCCAAGGTGCCATTTTTTGGAGGATCATGTTTTGAGCCCTGAGAATATATCAAATATATCAAAATGAGTGCCCCCCCTTGGGAGCACAGCACATCTATATGGCACATTTACATAATCAGACAACCCCAGAATCTCATTGTCACAAAGACCCCCGAGGTGATTCTGATGCAGTTGGCCTAATTCTAGTTTATGCAATAACTCTGGAGAATTACAATCTTATTCATTTGCTTAAAGCAACCAAGTTTTAATATACCCCATTCGCTATAGTTTGACTGTCTCCCAAAAGTTTATGCATTGGAAACATCATCCCCAACTTCATATGATGTCGAAGTGGGGCTTTAGGAAGGAATTAGGAATGGATGACGTCTTGAAGGTAGTTCCCTATGACGGCATTAGTGGCTACGTAAGAACAAGAGGAGAGCTGGGCACAGTGGCGCATGCCTGTAATCCCACTTACTTGGAAGGCTAAGGCAGGAGGCTCTCAAATTCAAGGCCAGTCCAGGCAACTTAGCAAGATGTTGTTCAAGTGCCCTTGGGTTTAATCCCCAGTACCAAAAATAATAATAATAAATAAAAAAATATATATATATATAGAGAGAGAGATTGATGGATCTGAGCTAGTGAGCTTGCTCTGCCCCACCGTGTGATGCCTTCCACCATGGAATGGCACAGCACAAAGGCCCTCACCAATTGCTGGTGCTGTGCTCTTGACTTTCTCAGACTCCAGAAATGTGAGCCAAATAAACCTCTGTTCTTTACAAACTCCCCCGTCCCAGGTACTTCATTGTAGCAACAGGAAACCAACTAACACATCATGCTTCTTCTTAAAAAATTCTGATCTTTGAGACAAATATTTAATAAGAGATTGGAGGTAGCTGAGCAAAGAATTGTCTAGAAAAGAAATATTTCATTTGTTTCTCAAGAGATGCGGTGTATATCACGAGTAGAGAAGGTTTCTGCTGGTGAAAGATCTAGCTGGCTAATCACAGTGTGAGTGCCTTTAAAAAGCACATTGTGTTTTGTTGAGTTAATTTTTAATGTTATTTTTAGACTGGGACAAAGAGTAAAACGACTACATGCTGAGCGGATCTTCTTCATCCAGGACATGCTTTCCCCACCCCTGCTGTAACATTGCATTGGACCTTGACCTCCTGGGTCCTAGGGTGAGTTTCTGTAATTCTTTAGACAAACATTACTTTCCTGCAAGTTAAACATCACAGCAAGTTACATGTTTTGAGTTATCTGAAGCACAGGCATTACACGCCCTGATGTTATCAGAGGGTCCCCAGATGTCCTGGGTTCTCTAAACTTGGGCTGGAGATGTAGCTCAGTGGTAGTGTGCTTGCCCAGCATGCATGGGGTCCTGGGTTCAGTCACCATCACACACACACATGAAAGGATTTTCTTGTCTTCTTTTACCCCTTGCTTTTGTTAAATTCATGAGCATCATCCCTGTCTCCCATATGATTTTATTAATACTTAATACTGTGGATGAAAAATACATTGTCTTAGGATCTGGCATCAGAACAATGGTGCATTTTTGTGGGGGGTTCATCTATACATTGTGTAATAATCAGACCAGGATATGTAACGTGTAGTCACTGCTTTCATTTTGTTGCTTTTGTTGTGAGAACATTCAAAGTCCTTTCTTCTAGCTATTTTGAAATATAGAATACCATAATGTCAACTACAGTGACCCTATGACCCTATGTGCCAGGGAACACCAGGACTCTCTTCTATCCACTTGTCTGGACTTTTGAAATGGCACTTCCTAAATACTGACTCTTCTGCCCTATAAGCTGTATGGGGACAAAGAGATGTGAAGGAGTCACATTTTGAATCCCTTCCCCTTGGTAGAGGAAAGAGTGGCATATCACAAGAACTCAAATGGCCTGTTGATGCTAACTTCACACACACACACACACAAACACACACACACACTCACATCAATGTGGCGGGGTGGGGGGCATGAGCAACTGTCACTGTGTTACTAAGAGCTAGAGAGGATAACCTAGTCCCAGTAATAGATTGACTGTTTGATTGACTAATTAATCCATTAATTCATCCAACAAACATATCATACACGCTTACCATGTGTCAAGCATTTTGCCACAATGCAGATGAAGTCTTTGCCTTCATTAGTTAGAATTTCCATTTCTTTAATGGAAGAGAATTAAAAAATAATTTCCTAGATAAATGTATCATCACAAGCAGCTGTGATTAAGATCTGGGAAGGAAAATTACACTAAGGCTGTTTTATGAGATAATAATAGAGATGCGTATTCCTTTCAGTGAGACCTTTTTTTTAATACACAGAAAACATTCATATGGTTTCTGACCTCTAAAAATCTCAAAATCTTTCTCCCTCTAAAACCTAACAGTGTGAACAACCAGAGTAAGAGCAAAAATTCATAAAACATCAATAAAATGAAGGAAAGAGCTGATTGTCAGGAACAAGGCAAGAGGAGAGGACCCAAGAAACTCCACAGCTCCATCCGGTTTCCCTGAATCCCTCACTGTGCCTTCTGGTTGGGGGAATTTAGTAGATGGATCAGGACAAGCGACCTCTGCAATGTAGGGAGGGGGAAGAGAGCAGCTGGTCAGGGAGGAGATGGCCCTTGAAGCAGGTGATCTACAGTCACCATCCA
>JAJEJO010004280.1:21010-52244 GCA_020662805.1 Glaucomys volans | reverse complement strand
GAACCCAGGGCCTTGTGCTTGACAGGCAAGCACTCTACCAACTGAGCCATATCCCCGGCCCCATACATTATATTTTAAACCTGGGTTCATTTGTGAACTGGTGGAAACCCGGCTTTTGCTGATCCTATGGCTATGGGAAAATGTGCTCCAAGATCCAAATAAATGACTTACAAGCAGACTTTTAGTAAATTTGATGACTTGACTTTAAATACAGACAACATATGAAATGGTTCAGGGCTGGGGCTTTAGCCCCTGATAACAGCTGGAGGGTGACTCTCAGCCCACCTACTTGCAGTGATGCCACTGTGGGCACATTGTGGGCACCCCCAAAGCCTCAGTCCCTCAACTTGGTCATGAAAATGATAAAATAGTGCTTCATTGATTTGCTTAAGGTGGAAATGAATTTTTTGACAGGTAAAAAGTGCTCAATAAAATAAAATTATTCTATTCTCATTTTGTGGTAATTATAATATCTCAATTGTTTGGGGCTAGATACATTTATACTTTGCTTTAGAAATGGAAAAGTCATCATAGACAATAATAATTCATCTTCTAAGCTCCTATGCATATACCTTTGCTCACGTTTCTCAAAAGGGTGTTTTTTTTTCCACTGAAGGACTTCCCATAACCCTTTGCCATCTCGCTCCAGTAAGCACTGCTGAGATCACCAGCAGTGATTTCTGCATTTCCAAATCTGAAGGACCCCTTGCATCTTTAAATTACCAGGCCTCTGTGCTATGTTTAACTCCATCTACCCTGTTATGGGCTGAGCTGTGTTTCAGTCTTGGCCCCCCCAGTGCCTCAGAATGTGATATATTTGGAGACAGAGCCTGAAGATTGAGGTCATTAGAGTTAACCCAAATCCAAAGCCACTGGTGTCCTTATAAGAAGAGGAGGTCAGGACACAGACGCACACACGGTGAAGACCATGTGAGGACACAGCGGTAGATGGCCAGGAGAGAGGCCTCAGGAGAAACCAGTCCTGATGACATCTCCATCTTGGACGTCTAGTTCCTAGAACTGTGACAAAATATTGAATAGTTGAAGCTGCCCATTCTGTGGCGCCTTATTATGGCAGCCGCACTAGACTCATACACTCTCCTTCTTGAAACCCGCTGCTCCCTGGGACCCCACAGCTCCATGTTATCCTGTTTCTTTTCCAATTGCTCTTTCTGGATGGACTTCTTGTTCTTTGCCCATCCTACCTACTGGTGATTCTCCAGGTTGACCTCCTTCCTGCTTCTATATGCTCTGAAGGTTGACCTCCTTCCTGCTTCTATATGCTCTGAAGGTTGACCTCCTTCCTGCTTCTATATGCTCTGCCCAGCAGATGTCACTCACTCTTCTGTTTTAACTATGTTGTTAACAACCAGTCCCACAACTTCAGCCTCCACCTCTGCTTCAAGCATCATGCTTATGAGCAAAACTGCTTATCTTCCCCGAATCCTCTCACATCCTTCAGACTCTAGTCTGCAGCTAGAGTCCTCAGCCTACCCCCAAGCAGCTCTGCCTTCTGTGATCATTCCCTGTGTTCACTAGAGACCTGAGACCCCTGCTCGATCTCTCCTTTCCCTGAACTGTTTTAGTCAGCTTTTTCACTGCTGTGACCAAAAGACCCGACAAGAACAATATAGAGGAGGAAAACAATATTTGGGGCTCATGGTTTCAGAAGTCTCAGTTCATAGATGGCCAATTTCATTCCTCCGGGTGTGAGATGAGGCAGAACATCATGGCAGAAATGTGTGGTGGAGGAAAGCAGGTGAAGTCACAGTGCCAGGAAGCAGAGAGAGCACTGCTCAACAAGGACAAAATATGAACACCAAAGGCATGCATCCCCCAGGGACCCACTCCTCCAGCCACACCCTACCTATCTACAGTTACCACCCAATTAGTCAGTTAACACCTGATTAATGCACTGATTAGGTCAAGGTGCTTATAACCCACCTCTGAAAAGCTCTTAAAACCCAATTATTTCACCTTTGAACTTTTTCTTGCATTGTTTCACACATGAACGTTTGGGGGACACCTCATATCTAAACAATAACATTAACATCTACAGGTCCTAAATATGTATTAAGTCCATCCCATCCTTTTTATATTTACCACTGTTATTGGTAAATATAAATATGTTATTGGAAGAAAAAAACCAACTGAGCTGGACACAGTGGCACACACCTACAATCCCAGCCACTCTGGAGGCTGAGGCAGGAGGATGGCAAGTTCCAGACCAGTCTGGGAAATTCAGCAAGACCCTGTCTCAAAAAAAAAAGAGGACTGAAGGTGTAGTTCAGTGGTAGAGTGCTTGCCTGGCAAGTGAGAAGCCCTGAGTTTCATCTCCAGTGGGGCAGAGAAACAGACCAACTGTTTTTTCCTGCTATACTCTCAATGCAGAACACTTCTGATGAAATAGGGACTGGGGATATATTTATATAGAGATATAGTGCCCACGAACTGCTGGAATACAGAAAATGCCCATGAAATGTTGGAATACAGAGCAAGCAACTCTTGAGCAACCCAGCTTGAGTCCTTGACTTAAGCCCTTGACCCATTCACTTACCTTCAAAAATTAACACGAAGGCTTGCACAAGTGCTGGAAAAACTGTTGCAAAGTTGCCCTGGCTCCACCTTCGGTCCTGCTCCTAGCTGCTGTCCCTTTAGAAGTATTAGAAGCCAGACCACAGAGGGGCTTCTCTCGAGATAGCTCACATTCTCCTTTGAGTGTTCGTGTCTCTGCTTTCCTGAAGTAAGTCTCTCTCTGTGTCTGATTGGCACATGCTGAAATTCTTTTCCTTCACATATTCCAAGGACCCCACTTGTCTTAAGTCAAGGTCCCCTTTCCAGGAACTCCTTGGACATTCAGTGACACTGTGACCAGAAAGGTGGAGATTTTTTTCACCCATTGATGTTCCGGTGAACCCTAGTTGGATGTCCTATAATTTAACTCAATTCTGATCCTATCTACCTGGAGAGGCATCAGATCCCATAGGTTAAGGGCCCATTCTTGCCAATTAGATGCCAACCCTATATCCAGGCCTCTGGCACTTCTGACCAACTGGCCCTTAGTTTTGATCACTCAAGATGACTCATGGAACTCAGGGACATACTTTACTGAACATTCACTGGTTTATTACAAAGGATATTTTATAAGATACGAATGAACACTCAGATGAAGAGATGACAAGAACAAGATTTGGAAGATCCCTAGCACAGGAGCATCTATCCCTGTGGGGTTGGGGTGTACCACTCTCTCCATATTCCAGTGTGTTCAACAACCTGGAAATTCATTGAATTCTGTCCTTTGGGGTTTTTATGGAGACTTCAAACGTAGGCACGGTTGGTAGAATCATTGGTCATTGGTGATCAACACAGCCTCCATCCCCTCTCTTCCTTGGAGGTGGGCTGGAAGTTCCAACCCTCTAATCAAAGGGTTGGTTTCCCTAGCAACCAGCCCCCGACCAAGGCTATCCAAGAGCCTCCAGTCAGCAGACATCTCATTAGCATCCCCAAAGACACATCACTTCAGAGATTCCTGGGATTTGGAAACAGTGTCCAGGAACAAAAGCAAGACCATGCATGTATTTCTTACAAATCCCAGTGCCATTCACACTCTCCTGCTCTGGTTCTGGTCAAGCATCTCCTGCCTACGCTGCTGTAACCACATCTTCAGAGTTTTTTCTGCCTATCCTCATTCTCAGATTAGTCCCAGAGATAGCTGCCCATGGAATTGCCGGGACTTCCCTGCCTAGTTCTTCCCCATCCCCAATGGAACCACCAGCCCTAGAAAAAAAATTTAAAAACAATATTGTCATTTTTCTTATCTTTTAGAAGCAGATAGGTTCAGGGTACAGAAATTTTGCTCGTTCTTCCTGTCCCAACACATGCATAACTTCTCCCATTATCAATATCCTCACCGGAGTGGGACATCTACACCTGATGAGCTACTTTAACACAGTATTGTCTTCCAAAGTGCATGGTTAGGGTTGGGTCTTGGTGAGGTACACGCCTATGGGTTTGAACAAATGTGTGTGACGTGTGCTCACCGTTACAGTGTCATACAGAATAGTTTCACTGCCCCAAAAATCCTCTGTGCTCTACACATTCAATCCCTCCTTCCCTCCAACAGCCGGTAACCACTACAATCTTACAGTATTTGCCCCCTTGCAACAATGTCAGTGTCATATAATTGGTATTGATAGGGGACAAACAGATTTGAGTGGAGGGAGTAATTCTATAAAATGGGACCACTGTGCTGACCCCCAGGTGCTTTCTATTGTAAAAAGCAATTTGCCTGCAGCTCTGCCTGGATTAAGTAGACAGGATGTGTTACATTCTTCAACAAACAGCCTGTTATCTGCAGGAGAAATGTGGGTCCTAAATGCGGGTTAAAAAAAAGAATGCAAGTTACTCTAAAGGGGGTGGTTTGTGATCCTTAAGGATAAGGATAATTCCCCCCAACCATAAAATCTGTAAGAACAAGTTCCAATCAGAACCAGTTCCAATCAGAACCGGTCAACATGGACCAAAATGACCTAGAGTTGTCAAGATCAGTGTGGACTGAAAAGTCTGATGTCATTCTGCTGTTAGTTGAAAGTCAGGAAGTAGACCTGAGTGGGGCTCTCTGGAAACTTCCCTGGGCCCGCCAATGAAACTGGAGGGCAGGAGGGACACACCATCCCTGTTCTCTCTGAGAGAACCTGCTCTCTTCATTGAGAGTGTTCCCTTTTGCCCTTTCCTAGCCCTTCTAATAAACTCATGCCTATTACACTGAGTGATAAGTCTGAAATCTCCCTGGCCTGACTGCAGTTGGCTCAATTTTGCAGAAGATCTATGCCCATAGCAGCATCATATAGTATTATAGCCATTTCAGATTGACTTCTTTTATTTAGTAATGTGCATTTAAGTTCCCTCCATATCTATTCATGGTTTCATAGCTCATTTCTTTTCAGCACTGAATAATATTCCATTTTAATTTATCCATTTGCCTATTGAAGGACCAAGGTTGCTTCCAACTTTTGGCAATTATGAATAAAGATGCTATACATACCTTTGGGCAGGTTTTTGCATAGATGAATCTTTTTAGCAGCTTTGGATAAAAATTAAGAAGTGAGCCGGGTGCAGTGGTGCACGCCTGTAATCCCAGCACTTGGGAGACTGAAGCAGGAGGATCGTGAGTTCAAAGCCAGCTTCAGCAACTTAGCGAGGCCCTAAGCAACTCAGTGAGACCCTGTCTCTAAAAAAAATACAAAATAGGGCTGGGGATGTGGCTCACTGGTGGAGTGCCTCTGGGTTTAAACCCCAGTACCCAAAAAAAAAAAAAAAAAAATTTAGAAGTGAAATTGATGCATTATACCATAATAATGTGTTTAGTTTTGTAATAAGTCACCAAACTGCCTTCCCAAGTAGCTCTACCATTTTGTATTCCCACCAGCAATGAATGAGAACTCCTGTTTCTCCACATCCTCAGCAGTAATTGGTGTGTCTTAGTGTTCCTGATTTTGGCCATTCTAATAGGTGTGTTGTGGTATCTCCTTGTTTTGATTTACATTTCCCTGATGACATATGATGTGGAGCATATGAAAATATGCTTATTTGCTATGTATATATCTTCTTGGTGAGTTGTCTGTTAAGATCTTTTGCCCATTTTGTTCAACCAAGTTATTGTTTTTCTTTTTTTAATTGTGGACTTTTAAGAGTTCTTTGTATGTTTTGAACAATTTTTAAAAAAATGCTATTCTCATTAAATATTTTATTATTTTTAATTGACAAATCATAACTACATATGTATATATATACATATATACATATATATATGACACAATGTGATGTTTTTGCACATCAATGCAAGGTCAAATTATTAGGCCAAGCTAAGGAAGATATCCATATCTTCACTTAATTATGCTTTTTTTGTGGTGAGACAATTGAAATTCGCTCTCTTAGCAGTTTTGAAATATACAATGCACTATTACTAACTGCAGTTACCACACTGTGCAACAGATCATCAGAAAATGTTTTCCTCTTCTCTAACTGAACTTTGAACACTTTGAACATCTCTCCACCCTCCTCTCCACTCCCAGCCTATGGTAACCAGCATGCTATTTTCTATTTCTATGCGTTCCACTTTTTTAGATGAGTGGGAGCATGTGAACACCGGGCATCCTTCAAGAATCTGGACTGGTGTCATTTCTTCCAGAAACCCTTTATGGCCCTCTTTAGTGAAGCTTCAGGGACGGGCTGATTGGGAGGATGTTATTTAAAATGAGGACAGATGAGGACGCAGCAACATGCCCTTCAGCACACCTGCTGTGACCTTAAAAATATAGTCAAAATCAGCTTCAACTTTTCCCAGTTTCCCAAAGGTGCTCTTTAAGGGTCTGATGTATGTGAAGCTGTCTACTGCCACCTAATGGCAAAACGTAGAAAAGCAACTCCCGCACAAAATTCTGTGAACTTAGGCAGGCTGATTGTTTTTCCAGTTTGTCTTTTCCTGGAGAAATGGATGAATTACTCTGTGCTTGACCAGCACCTCCTCTTGTGCACTGGATGCCATAGTCTCCCATCTACTTGAAGACATTGCTTCCTCCATCACCGATTCCCTCCCTCTATTGACTGGATCCCAGAAGCGCTCAAGTCTGCAGATAGACCATCATCTCAGAGCAAAATGAGTCCACAGAGATCTTACCTTAACCCTATGATCCTTTCTTGCCATCACCCCATTTCTCTGCCCCCCTTTACTACAAACCTCTCCCAGGAGTTTTCTATATTCATTTTCACTTTCTCTTTTCTTATCTCTTGAGTCTATTCCCAGTCACGGTTTTATCCCCAAACTGCTGGGCCAAGGACAGAAAAAGACATTCACGTTGCCAAATCTGATGCTCAACTCTCAGCCGCCGTTGTTTTGTTTGCAGATCTGGGGATGGAACCCCGTACGTACCTTGCGTGTGCTTGGCAAGTGCTCTGCCACTGAGCTTAGACCATCAAAGGTTTTAAATTAATCACTTATTTTTATGCAGAGAAGCTGCCTTTGCTTATTATTTCTCTGTCTAGATGGAGATGGCAAGTCAGATTTACTCTATCTCAGGATAAATCATATAAGCCTTTTGGTTATGTAAATGTGCAAAGAGCTTTGCATGCTGGGGATAGGGCAGGGCCTTTTTGGTGACTGGATGAGGCTGCCTTTCACTGTGGTCATCAAAGTGTGGGAAGATTAGTAACTTTGGAGGAGGTGCCCTCCCCCAAAACTCCTATTCATGCAAGAATATTGAGGGGAAATGATTGGATTATGAGAGCAGTAACATAATCAGTCCCTCCTAGTTGGAGTGGACTAACAGGGTGGGAACTGCAGGCGGGTGGGGAGTGACTGGAGGAGGTGGGTCCCTGCGGGAGTACCCTGGAAGGGTGCATCTTCCCTGTGGCCTCCTTCTCTCTACCTCTGCTTCCTGGCTGTCATTAGGTGAGCAGCTTCCCTCCACCACACCCTTCAGTCATAATGTTCTGCCTCACCTTGGGGCCCAGGGCGATGGAGCCTGCTGACCATGGACTATATCTCTGAGACTGTGAGCCAAAATAAACTTTCCTCCTCTAAGTTGTTCTTGTCAGGTATTTTGGTCACAGTGATGCAAAGCTGACAAACACACTTCCTTAGAGAAAAGGGGTGGAAATCCCAGACTTATCTCTTTGGACTCCTCCAGGCTGAGCCAGCTCCTCCTGCGGCAGGTCTAGAGGCTAAAGGAAACCTGACTCTCCCTGTGCTTGCGCCTGCTTAGGTGACCTAAGCCCCTGGTGACCTGGCTTAGGTTTCACGGGGGAAGAAGTGGTTCTGATACAGTGTTGGGTGGGTCACCTACCTGCCTGGCATAAGGTCCCATGCTTCTGAGTAGGACCGTGGAGATGGTGATTGATGTTGGGTGTGGAGATATCCTTGGAAACGTAGGATTTTTTAGCTTTGAAGAATCTGTACATCTTGACACCCACAGTAGGGACAGTGGCTTCTCTGAATCAGACAGGATGAGTGCATTCTTAATTGTAGCTCTTTTGATCTTTGATTCCTGGCAGGGCAACTAATTCTGGAACAGCTGCCTTCTTAGGGGAGGGGGTGGGGACTGTGGTTCTCTTTAGCCCCCAAGGGCATTGTCTGCATTTTGCTTCATGTCACTGGATGGAACTGGCCTTGGAGACACGAAGAGGCATGTGTGGTTTGGGGATAATATGAAGAGTTTGGTGGGAAGCCACAAGCAGGGGGCATTGAATTTCCTGCTAATCTGGCCTGTTGGAGCCTGAACCGGTTTCAATTTGAAATACAAAATTGATACTGCCTTGTGTCCTGAGCTCACGGGGCGGTTCGTTCTGGTCATGTAACAGTGGTGACCTCCCACAGAAGCAAGGAGGGCTCATCGTTCCTGCCATCTCCTTCCTTTGTCTGTCACGTTGCCCATACCCCTGGTTCCCTTGGCCTTCCCTCCCACCACCCTGCTGAGGCCTCTTGGGCTCCCCCAGGTCCTTCTGTTCCCACCCCCTGTGCTGGAAAAACAGCACATGACCCCAGCCTGGTGCCCCTGGAGGAGTGTGGACTGTCTCTACCCTCCACCCATGTAACTTCACATTGTTCTTACTTTCCTCAAGCTGACAGACTGGCCACCTCTCCCTTTGAAATACAAAAGCAACACTGCCTTTCTGTGCCTGAGGTCCTGGGGCGGTTGGTTCTGGTGTAGCAGTGTGGTGACCTCCCGCAGAAGCAAGCAGGGCTCAGCATAGACAACAGAAACCAACTCCATCAGAGAAGCTTCTTCCACCTCCCTCCTGGGAAGCTGGTCCCGGCTCGGCCTCCAGAGTGTTGAGGACCCAGTGCTTATAGGAGCTGGGTTGCCCTAACTGCCTCCCAGGCCAACCGTCTCATCTGTGGCTTGTCCACTTTGACTCAAAAATACCTCTAAAGCAAAAAACAAACAAAAAGAAAAAAGCACCCCCAAACAAAAACACGCCCCCTCCAACAAAATAGAGAGATGGAGTGACTCTACTGAGCTGGAGTAACAAGTTAGGGGTGGCACTGGGGTGGAATTCAGGCACCTGACTGCAGAATGCCCAGCCCTTGCTCCAGTGCCTGGAACCGGAACCTCAGGGATGCCAAGGACGAAGGGTCAGAGGAATCAATAGGTGAGTACAGCCAGGGCTTGGATCCAACCAGCCTTGGATTAAAAGTATCCAAAATAAAAAGGGCATCTGTACTGAGCAGCCCACAGACTTTTCTTCCTGTCTTTGTTCCCTAAACAATGCAACATTATTACAACTATAGACACAACATTTACATTGCATCAGGTCTTGCAAACCATCTAGAGATGATGTAAAGCACATGGGACCATGGGATTAGGTTCTATGCAAATACTGCGCTATTTGACAGAAGAGACTTGCATGTCTATGGATATTGGTGTCCAAGCAGTGAGGGGTCCTGGAACCAAGCCCCCTCACCCCCTGCAGATCCCAAGGGATGACTGAGCACAAGTCTGCAAAAGCCAGGTTGAGTTCTGTCTTTAGAGTGAATGCCACTCAACTCAACATCAGGCACAAGAGGAAACAGTGCCTGTCTTTTTTTTTTTTTTTTTAATTTGGACCAGGGATTGAACTCAGGGACACTCGGCCACTGAGCCACATCCCCAGCCCTATTTTGTATTTTATTTAGAGACAGGGTCTCACTGAGTTGCTTAGGGCCTCGCTAAGTTGCTGAGGCTGGCTTTGAACTAGCGACCCTCCTGACTCAGCCTCCCAAGTCGCTTGGATTACAGGCATGCGCCACCATGCCCGGCGTGCCTGTCCTTTTTTAGAGGAAGAAGTATTTAGACATGAAGTCTAAATTTTATTTTAAGGAACACAAAAATAATACTTACTAATTGAAGAAAATATGGAAAATTCACACAGAGTATAAAGAAGAAAATTATAACCACTAGGAAACTCGGTACAATTTGTTCCCTTTTGAAATGTGATACCTCTGGGGAAAAACATGCTACAGGCTGCTGTCCCTTATGTCCTTGAATGAATTTTGAATCCCTTTTGAAGTTATTGTGATTAACGTTTAAGGTTAGGGGTACCAACTGCTCATCAGTCACCCCTCTTTAATTCATAGAGAGCAAATCCAAGAGACCCAAACGGAATATTCATTGTATTAATGGTCCCCAGACAGGTGCTCACTGACCCTCAATTGCTTGACCCTGTGACGATGATTGGAGATTGGACCTGGACTTTCTTGTCCTTCCCCAATTTGAATTTGTGAGGATGAAAAGGAAGTAATGTTCTTCAGAGAAGCAGAACTAGTAGGAGATGTGTATATCTATTATCTATTGGTCCATCCATTATCTATTTATTATCAATCAATCATCTATCTATCTGGGATTTATTTCAAGACATCAGCTCATGCAATTATGGAAAGTCCAAAATTGGCAGGGTGGACTAGCAGGCTGGAGACCCAGGATGGAACTGATGTCCCAGAAGAAATTCAAAGGCCTTCGGCTGGCAGAATACCTTCTTTCCTGGAGAAGGTAAATGTTTTTGTTCTATTCAGGCCTTCAACTGGTTGGATGAGGCTCGCCCACATGAGGAAGGGCAATCTGTTTTACTCACATTCACTGATTTATCATCTCATTAAAAGAATCCTCATAAAAATGTCTAGAATAATTTTTTCGACACCTGGGATTAAACCCAGGAGTGCTTTAATACTGAGCTACACCCCAACCCTTTTAATTTTTAAATTTTGAGACAGGGTCTCACTAAGTTGCTGTGGGTCTTACTAATTTGCTAAGGCTGGCCTCCCTCTTGCATCCTCCTGCCTCAGCCTCCTGGGTAATTGGCATTACAGGTGTGCACCACCAAGCTTGGTTATCCAGAGTAATTTTTGACCAGGTATCTGGTTACCATGTCCTAGCTGAGTTATCACATAAAATTAACCATCAAAACCACTAGCTGTCAAAGTCAGAGAATGATCCTGCTCCCCAGTGAGAAACTCTGCCTGGTGGGAATGAGGTAACCATAGGAGACCTCACAGTCCTTCAACTCAGGAGCCTAAAACCAAAGGCCAGGACAGGTGCAGGCACTCACTACCTTGGATGTATTAAATAGAACTGGTAGCAGTTCCCATTTGGGAGTCATCTTTAAGACAAAAAATATAACATTAGGTACCATGCCCTGGAATATGAACCTCATCACCCTATAGTAAGCAGTGTGTGAGAGATTGTGCAGGTGGAAGAGAGAAAGAGAGGATAGAGAGAGAGAGAGAGAGAGAGCGCACCTGGAGCAGGTGGGAAGCAGGTGTTGATGGTTTGCATTTGAACAGGTGATTGAAGGGATGAAATTTAAGTGTAAAGTTGGACTTTTTGGCCACTGGCCTTCATTGCCTCTAAATCTTAACTCTACCTCCATGGAAGCACAAATATTTGAGCTTGTCCATGTTCAGATGTCTTTCCTCTAAATCAGGAGTTGGCAAACTTTTTCCATGGAGGGCCAAAAAGTAAATATTTTAGGCTTTGTGGGCCATATGGTTTCTGTTGCAATTACTCATCTCTGTGGTTGCAGCACAAAACTGCCCTGGACAGTAGGTAGATGAGCTGGTGTGGCCGGGTTCCAGTGAAGTTTTGTTTACTGAAAGAGGTGACAGGCCAGATTCGGCCAGCCCAGGCTGCAGTTCACTGACCGCTGCTCCAGACCATTGATTTTCAGACTTTACAAACAGGATCTTTCCTTCAAATCATCTTCAGTAACATCCGTGATATAAACCTGATTAGACCGCTCATTTAAATGCTTATCTCATCCAAAAAGAAAAAAAAATCCTCATAGAAATATCTAGAATAATTTTTGATTAAATATCTGGTTACCATGTCCCAGCCAAGTTGTCATGTATAAAATTAACCATCACAACTAGCTAGCTGTAGGGATCAGAGCCAGAAAATGCTCCCCATTGGTTGCTCCAGTTAAAGTTTGAGTTGATGGGAGGCCACCTAGAGCCTGGACCCAAAGGAAGCTCCAAGGAGTTCCTCGGGTTACCACCCTGATGGCCTCTCCCATTTTTGCTAATGAATGGCCCTTAGTGCGATTTTACTTATTGAGGACTCAGGTCTGAGCTTTCCATCTTTCCTCTTTCCTTCTAGAGCCCAGCATGATCAAAGGCCCAGAGTAGCTGCTTAATGCCATATATTTGAGAACTTGGTCTAGCATGGGTCGATTCCTAACTCGGGACAGCCAGAGCTGAAAAGAGAATGGGAATTCATTTTCTTCACAACTTAACCCCCATCCACTGGCTGTCAGGTGAGAGAATGGGGCCCATGGCTTCACTGTATCATTCTAAACTTATTTCCTGACCAAGGTTTCTCTTCCCTACAGATACTAAGTTTAGGTTTGTCCCCAATGTTTTTGGAAATAACTCTTCATGGTTATCATGGAAATTACTAGAAAGAAGAGGCTGGTAGTGAGTGAGCATGCAATTGCTTGGGGTCAGGGAAGGGCTGGTCAGTGTCTCTGAAAAAGAAAACAGATGCTACTGATGAAGGGAACACCATGATAAAAGTCCCTTACTTATTCCTGGAACTGTGTGCTGCATATACCTCAGTGTGGGGTGAGTTAAGTAGGTTCAAGGAGTCCTCATTATCCCAGCACCCATGATCCAAGTTCCCGAAGTTATAGAGTCAGTTGCACCAAAATGCAGACAAATTCACGTCATGAACGTATTAACTAAAGGACTTCCTCTGCTCAAACATCTGTCCTAGATACCAAATACCTCTGATTACAGTCTGGTGTTATAAACACTCCGTGATCCTGGGCCAACACAAACAGCTGATGTGAATCTGGCAACCGCGGTAGAATTTTTCACGGAGTCGATGATAATCATGGTGGATCATCGCTCAGCTCTGATGCAAACCCCTGGGCAGAGAAGGCTCGGGAAGCCCACGCAGGTTAAGGAATGAGGAAGAGAGGGCTGACAAGAAAATCAAGAGGAGGTTCTTCCAAAGGGAGTGACTGAAACAGCAAAGGAGAAAGACAGACTGTGGGAGAATTGATGAAGCAAGTTTTGGGGGGTAAAAATGGGTTATAAAAAATGAAAGAAGTGATCTTACATAATCATAGAACTTTATCAGAAATAATAAACCCATCCCCGAAGGTCTGCTTTCTTTCTTGTTTATTTTGAAAATGAACTTATGCCTGAAATTGCAACAAAAATTTTGTTAGATATAAGTTAAGAACACATAATTTAATTTTTGTAGAAGCATTTTCAACCCAAATTATTTTTTCTTTATTTGTTATGAAAATAGGCGCCCTCTTTTTACTGGGTTCACTTTTTATTTATTTTTTCTTTTGCACATTTTTATTGGTGCTTTATAGTTGTACACATATTGATGGCATTTGTTTCATGCACACAAGGCAACAATATCACTGACCAATGCAGTTCCCAGCACTCCCCCCAATTCCTCCAAACACCTTGTTCCTTTGCTCTACTGAGCTCCCTCTGATTTTCTTTTTTTAATTGGTTCTTTTTCATTATATATGACAGAAGAATCCCTTTAGACATCATTATACAAGCATGGAATATTGTAGTCAGAGTCCCATTTTTATGGATGCATATGGTTGTAGGATTCACTCTGTTGTTTGCATATATGTACATTGGAAAACTGTCAGATTCATTCCACTGCCTTTCCTTTGTTTATGTCCCCTCCTTTCCCTCCATCCCCATCGTCTAATCTACTGCATTTCTATTCTGCCCCTCCCCTCCTTATTGCAGGTTAGCTTCCACCTATTGGAGGAAATATACCACTTTTGGTTTTTTGGGGCTGGTTTATTTCACTTACCATGATAGTCTCCAGATTCATCCATTTGATGACAAATGTCATAAAGTCATGGTTCTTTATGGTTAAGTAATATTCCATGGTGTATATATACTGCATTTTCTTTATCCATTCATTTATTGAAGGGCACCTTAACTAGGTTCACTTTAAGCCACTTTGTCTTGGTATGAATTATGCTCAGACAATGAACGCTGGTTCCATAATGCTGAGGTGAAAAAAAAAATTTTCCTATAAGCAAGACAAAAAATGCCAAGGAAAAAGATCATCAGAATTTTCCACCAAAACTGATAAATAACTTTAGGTAAAAATATGTATAATGGGTATAATCACAAAAAGTTAATAGCCATAATATAGAGAAAGCAAATACAACTCAATAAGAAAAAGAAAAGTAACCCAGAGGTAAAATAGGCAAAACCCATGGTTCACGGATCCAGAGAAGAAAGGGGTGGATGGGAAGTGGCTGAAAACGTGTGAAAGGTATCACTTAAAGTAAACCAGGGAAGAGCAAAATAAAGCATCCAAACTTCATTTCAACCCATGGATTAGCAGAGTTGGAGACAATATGAAGTATTAGTACAGGTGCAAATCAATACACACTTTTATACCCATTCTTATCCTTTTGGAGATATAATTTAGTAGCATTTAGCAAATTTGAAGTGTGTGTGTCCTTTGACATAGCAATTTCACTCCTAGGAGCAGGTCTACCCCTCAGAGATACTCACACAAGCTCCTGAAGAACTACCCACAAGCTGTTTATTAAGGTATTATCATAGAAAAAATCAGAAATCACTGCTATGACTGTTCATCAGAACTGATACTTACATAAGGCCTTTTCTTAAACCCTGCTTAAAAGGCTCACATAATCCTCCCTGACAGCCCTGTAGGTAAATTTATCATCGCCAGTGCACAGAAGAAGCACCTGAGCATAGAGTGGAACCATTTATTCGAGGTCACTCGGCTGGCAGAGAGCAGCATCGTGTGACCAGGCAACCTGGCATAATCCTGTTCTACAGCACTTACTACACAACCCACCTCTGGTAAAGGATTGGTTGTGAAAATCCTTTCAAGACCAAGATAT
The DNA here is from genome assembly GCA_020662805.1 of Glaucomys volans. Taxonomy (NCBI): domain Eukaryota; kingdom Metazoa; phylum Chordata; class Mammalia; order Rodentia; family Sciuridae; genus Glaucomys; species Glaucomys volans. The sequence continues at coordinate 37,349 of JAJEJO010004280.1, read as the reverse complement.
ATTGTAAGTGAAACAAGTGGGTGGCAGTATAATCTCATTTTTGAAAAATACAAAATGCCTACATGTGGTTTATGGTGCTCTGTGTGTGTGTGTGTGTGTGTGTGTGTGTGTGTGTGTGTGTTTATGGATGAAATACACAAATACCTGGAAGAAATACACAAACTCTCAACATGGTCATCTCTGCCAAGGAGCATATGATGTGGGGGCAGTGGATAGAAAGTGCTGGTGTAGGAAAACTCTTCATTTCTACTTCATTGCATTGTTGACTTTTTAAGGGATTTTATTATTTGTAAGATTTTTTTAAATTAGTGTCCAAATGGAACACTGAGGGACTGCGGGCACTTCTGACCCCGTTTATGGGCACTTTCATTTGAGGCTCAATGGTTGCATGTTTTTCTGGGGATGGGTAGATGCACTTGGGCAGGGAAACCCTGCAGAGGCAGGGGAGAGTGGAGAGAACACAGCTCTCTCCAGCATGTTCCTTGACTGGAGCCAGCCTTGGCCATGGTGATGAGAGAGAAGGTAGGGACATTTCTCACCTGTCACAACCATATTCTCCATGTGTGAAGTACCTTTTCCCAATAGTACTAGTTAAACCTGCCAGCAGTGCTTGTTCTCATGAATGCAGTGTTGGTTTTAGTAAAGACATGCAGAGTATGGGGAGGAGAGACACCGGAGGTGTATTAACATGGCACCCAAATGGGCAGCCATATGCTTAATGTAGCTACCTTCTTGTGGATCAGCAATCCCAAGGTCCCCTGGCCTTTCTCAAATGCAGATCTGAAAACTGAAATAGTCACTTTGTCAGACTCTTTTGCAGCGAAAGGGTGGCCATTTGAAGCAGTCCATGTGATGTCCCCTGCTATCACTGCTGGGCTTCCAAGCAAGTTTCCTAAAGGTATGGACTAGACTGGAATCACCCATTAGGCTTCAGCTCCTTCCCCTTTTTCCTGACCAGACCATCACATCACCAGATGTGATGTCTAGGAAATGTAATTGCCATCCTCCAGCTATGAAGATGAAAGCCAAACATCGTATTAGTGTCCTGGGCTGCTGTGACAGACTGCCACAATCTGGGTGGTCTAAAGCAATAGCTGTTTATTCTCCCACAGTTCTGGAGGCTCAAGTCTGAAAGTAAGGTGCCAACAGGGCTACGCTCTCACTAAAGACTCCAGAGGAGGATCCTCCTGACATCTTCCTGGCTTCTGGTGGTGGTGCCAATTCTTGGTGTGTCTTGGCTTATAGCTACATCACTCCAATCTCTGCCTCCATTGTTACATGGCCTTCTTCCTGGGTCTGTGTCCCTTCTCTTCTTTTAAGATCACCAGTCATATTTGATTTAGGGTTTACCCTACTCCAGTATTATCTTCATTTGATTTTTATCTATGAAGATCATATTTTCAAGTAAGGTCACAGTCATAGGTACTAGGTTTTAGGACTTTGAACATATATTGGGGGGAGACACAATTTGATTTATAAAACACACTAAGGATGGAGAATGGGAAGATGGTCCTTGGATAGTCCACTGATGTCTTCTTGTTGTGTGAATCTAGTACATTCATTGTTTACATAAGCCATAGTTTAGGTTTTCTTTTGCTGGCAGCTAAACACATTTCTAACTGGCATATTCCTACCTGCCATACTTATCCATCCATCCATCCATCTATCATCCATCCTTCCATCCATCCATCCATCCGTCTGGTTGGCCAATCTTTAGAAGGCGTCTATAGTGTGTCAGGCAGGGAGCTAGGTCAGAGCTAAGGCTGGCACAGAGAAAGTACTCAATTTTTATTAGCTAAATGCATGAAGGGAAGACAGATTTGGTTTGCTCTGGTAAGTGCTTGATTCTTGAGTCAACAGAGCGTGAAGAGCCCCTGCCGTGTATTTTGTGGAGCGTGTGTTGACACTCATGGACGTTTCCAGTAGGTCTTGCTTTGCACACCACCCTTCTGCAGCTGTGTTTTCTGGACCAGGCTCTTGGAGAGCCGGATGAAGTCAAATGCTCGCTCCTGGCACTCAGATTCTCACCTTGCATATGACCGGCCAAGGAACAGACATAGGTAGTTTCCACAGGCTTCTTTTCCTTCATGTCTAAAATGAGCCTAAAAATTTCAGAAAAAAAGTTCTAACAGAAAATAGGTTTTTTTGCACATAGCAAGTGCAAAAATCCAATTGAAAGCATGTATATACATTTAAATCATCTAGAATCCTAGATTTTGGGGAAAATCTCTGTTATAGTTTTGAGGGGGGTAATCAGAAAGCAGGTTGAGTTTTGGGTCCCAGGGCTTCTCATGGTGGCCCCTGGATCAATACTTGGGCAGGAGTATGACTCTTCACGACTGGAATTGGCTCCAGGCTCTAGCACTGGTATGCTTTAGACTTTGCAGATGTGTCAAGCTGTGTACTTTTCTTGAGGGTTCTTTGCAGGTTCTTGGGTGAGCCCATCAACTTGGATCCCTTGCATTCATTCTCTTGATGAAGGTAAATCCATCTCTTCAGTCACTGGTCTCTTGTAATCCTGTCACAGCCCCTGGGCACCTGGCCTCGCCCCTCCGGATTTTCTATTGGGGACCCATTGCCACTCAACCTCTCTCTGATCCTGGCCCACCCTATGCCCATCACACATCCGTTAGTGTGACAAATTCAGGTTGCTTAGGCCACTCCCAGTAGAGCAGACACCTCTTCTTACCTCTTCCCGTAGCTCAGGAATCAACCAAATCTGTTCCCTCTGGAGAAGGTGATTTCCAAGTGATCCCACTAAAGCCCTTCTCCCTAGGCCTGAGGTGAGAGGAATGCACCCCATCTCATCTCAGCGAGGGAGGGGCAGACAGCACACTGAGAAGCCTGCCATCGAGCCCTCTGTCAATGTCCCCTGTCCTTCTACTCTCCATGTGGATGAGGGCCCCAAGAATGATGAATTAAATTTTAAAAAAATTGTTTTACAGTGTTCTAGGCTGAGTGCTATGCTTCCCTGATATTCAGGTGTTAAAATCTTACCCCCAAGATGAAGGAATGAGGAGGGGGGCCTTGGAGAGGTGAAGAGGTGAGATCATGAGAGTGAAGCCCTTTTGAATGGGATTAGTTCTCTTATCCAAGGGACCCTAGAGAACTTTCTCACTCTTTCCCTGTTGCTTACCAACAAAAGGAAAAGATGATTATCTGCAATCCAGAAGAGGGCCCTGACCAGAACTTGGACTTTAAACTTCCAGAACTATGAAAAATAAATTTCCATTGTATAACACATCCACTCTGTAGTGCTTTGTTATAGTAGCTGAACTAAGACGTGCAGTCCCTCATCTCTCTTTGGGGTAGGGTATGTATTGCCTCCTTGCTTTAGGGAAAGCTTACATTTTAATATTAGCTTACAATTTCTCTGAGCATTGGTCAATTATCTTAAAGAGGGATACCCAGACAAAGATATATAGGCATCAGCCATGATGTTTACTTTCATATGTAAACTTGACAGGGGGTCGTGAGAGATAATGAAGGGCCCAGTTAGGAGCAAAACTTTGATATGAAACTAACCAGTCCAGAGCCAGCCACACCTCCTCTTTTGGGCCTATGCACCCCAAAAGGCAGTAGCCCTCTGCCAGGTTCCAAGGAACTAGACACCACCCCTATAGCCTACCAGGATCTTCATACTGGCCACTCCTAAGCTGTTCCCTGGCCTTGCCTTACCTTTCCTGTGGAAACCCCAATAAAGCTCCGGCCATGACTCTCCCCTGGCTCCTGCTTTCTGCCCCCTGACCACTCTGGCCCTGCATGGTGAATGGGGCCTCCTGTCTCTAGGACCTGTGAGGATAATAAACTTTGTTTTTCTGAATCTCCACTTGTGGTTGCATCTGACTAACCATCTCAGAATACAGCATAGTGTCTGTCTACACACACACACACACACACACACACACACACATGGAATTGACCTTCCATATTTGTGGTTCTGCATCCGTGCATTACGATTTAAAACAATACAAATAGAAATGACAGCGTAACAACTATTTACATAGCATTGACATGATATTAGGTATTGTAAGTCATCCAGCGATAACTTAAAATATTCAGGTTCTTTGCAAATACAATGCCATTTTATAAAAGGACTTGAGCATGCATGGATTTTGGATTCTTGTGTTTGCAGGGGATGCTGGAGCACGTCTCCTGCAGATGCCAAGGGATGCCTGAACATCCTGTTGGTGCTGTTTCTCTGGAAAATCCTGAGACAGCCACAGGCTGCTGTGAGGACTAAATGAGATATCTTAACTGAAGCTGAACTATGTCTGGAATGAACAATGTTCAACCAGCGATTTTTCCCTTTCGCTTGACTCGGTGCTACCAAAGATGTGTGTGGAAACTGGTGGTCACTTTTTTCCTGACAAAGTTACATCTATTGTCAACTTTCTGAGGAGCCACAGGATGCTTCAATTACGAGGCCCTGACATACACCCCAGGGTCTATTTCTCTTGCCCCTGGACCCCTTACATAGTTCAGTCCATGCAATGAGGTAACAGAATTCCTCTCAATGTGGCCCTTCCCCAACATGAACTGGAGTTAACAGTACCTAGGGCAGGTGCCCTAGGGAGCCCAGAGCCCCATGACATGGTGTTTGTGTGCCCTGACGGTCATTAAGCCATTATTCAAAAAATCTCTCCATTCTGGGACCCCTTTGTGTCCTCCTGCAGCCTGTTCCCCACACTGCAGCCCCTAGGGGTGGGAGGAGAGAGGGATGGCTTCCTGACAGGCAAGGGAAACGACACTCAGATTCATTCACAGTAATGCTGGGAAGCTGACTTTTCCCCAGCTAGGATATTCTGGCTTCATACAAGGGCCACCTCTTCCACTGAACTTCATCTTGTAGAACCAAATCGCAGAAATGGGTCAAAATTTTACATGGAGGAAGGAAGAACAATTGTATAGGAGCTGGTGAATTGCCAGTTTCTACTTGTAAGTTTTCTTAGTAATCCATCTTTATTCCTCCAAGACATGTTTCAAGACCCACAGTGGGTGCCCGACTGTGGATGGTACCAAAACTTACAGGTACTGTTTTTCCTACACAAAAATACATAAGTATGACAAATTTCAATTCATAAGTCAGGCACAGTAAGAGATTAACAACAGTGAAATAGAACAGGTACAGTAAGTAATATGCTGCAATGAAAGTTATGTGGCGATGGTCTCTCTATCTTGTTATGCTGGACTCACATTCGTGGGGATGTGTGAGAAGATACAGGGCCGATGTGAAGGGACAAAAATAAAAACAATAGACAAGAAAGAAAACTGGGCGTGTTGGCAGGCTGACTGACCAAGGTACAGGTGTTGCAGGTGAGGAATGAGGCTGTGCCTGGCCATCCCTCAGCCTTGTGGCTCTCCTCCCAGCCCTTTTTCCCCTCCAGCAACCCCCAGTGCCTGTGGATGCCGAGATGGAGAGGGATTTCAGAGAAAGAAAAATGATGACAGGAACTCAACAACACTAAGGTGGTGGAGACTCCTCTGAAGGAGCTGGTGGAGGGGATGAGGGTGCATTCCCCACAGGTCTGAAGGGAAGATTCTGGGCATTAGGAGGTGAGGGTGCTCTAGGATGGGTGGTAGCCAGGGGGGGAGAAGAACCAGAGAAGGGGTAGAAGGATAGAGAGACCAGACTCTGAAACAGCAGGTCTGAGGGTAGCATCCTGAGTCTGGGGCACTTCCCTGAGAACATTAGAAAGAAAGTCTAAAGAACAACCTGGTACATATATAAACCCTGTGGAGACCACTGGAGAAGAGGATGCTGGGAAAAGATGGGCCTTCCAGGGATTCAGTGCAATCCTGGAAACGGAGGTAATAGAGCATGATTCATGTCAGCAAAATGGCTGGTGAGGCCTGGGGGTTTCTGGTTACATATTTTTTTTTTGGGGGGGACCTAAAAGGATGCATAATATACATATACCCATAATATGGCCTTAATTATAGTTCAGGAAATAATGGGGTGCATAGAAGATGCTTCCCGCACCCAGGCGTGCTCACCCACCTTCAACACGAGGTAATCACAATGGACATTTCCATCTCTCATACTCAGTTGAAATCTTTTCCCAGTTAATTCTCAGGAGACAGATGTTTCCAATGTAGTCTTGAAAAGCACAGCAATAAAATCATTTTCAAATTAGCATGTCGGTAGGGCCAAGCATTCACAATGCAGTTTGAAAAAATGGTTCTGCCTCTGCCTGTCTGCGTCTGCATCTGGAAGATGGGATTGCCCAACTAGCATTATTGTGTTATCTTTTCAACTTTTATGTTCACGTTCTGGTTCAGACATAACATTCTTTCTTTGAAGCTCTCTGCAGAAGCTGACCAAGTATTTATACTTTTTAAAACATGCAGTTCCTTTTTTCTTTTTTTGGTGGTCAAAAAGTCTGCCTTTCTGATGAGACCTCATTTCATCTTTGAATAGATGTGAATCTCCTTAAAAGGCAATTCTAAAGACTGTTTGATGGATTAAGTCTCTAAGGGAGTAAAGGATTCTAAGAGAGATTTTTTTCTTTGTGGTGCCAGGGATTGAACCCAGGGGTGCTCTACCACTGAGCTACATCCCCAGACCTTTTTATTTTATCTTTGAGTCAGGGTCTCACTAAGTTGCCCAAGCTGGCCTTGAATTTGCTATCCTCCTGCCCCAGCCTCCCGAGTCACTGGGATTACAATCATGTGCCACCTGATTGGACTTCAGAGAGATTCTTGATCTGTTCAACTTGGAGAAGATTTGGATGGATGGGGGAGAATGACAGAGCAAGGATTTGCAGCTGACTGAGCATTAAAATTGGCCATTGAGGTATCCAGGAGGAGCATGTGACTTCTGAAGCATGCTTCAAGTTGTTCAAACTGTCTAGGCTGAGGTCCTCACCTCAGGCTTCTCAGGACCATCACCCCAGCCCACCTGCAGCCTGTTCATGGGTCTTGGGTGCAGGTTCTCTTGTGCCTGAATTTTCATCTGGACTCCAATCTGCTTTACTTAGCAGAGGGAGGGCATTGTGATGGCCACTCTTTTTTCAGCACTTCTCCCTACCAAGAGCATGAGTTTCCTTCCCCCTTCTCGAGTCTGTGCTGGCCCTGATGGCTCCAACAACAGCATGGTAGGAGTGACTCTACAGCAGTTCCAGGTGCAGTCTGTGAGAGGGTTTCAGCCTCCACCCTGGACTCTTGGAGTCCTGAGTCACATAAACAGTCTCCCTGCTGTTCTGGAGAGAACACATGGAAAGCCCTGAGACTGGAATGGAGAAGAAGAGTGGTCTATCTGAGCCAGTCTTCCAGACGTTCTATGAGGCACCAAGCTTGTGAGTGAAGTCTTCTTAGACCCTCCAACCTCCAGGTGAACACCATTTAGTGACCTAAGTCAATAGCTCAGAGCAGAAGAATCACCCAACTGAGACCTGCCCATATTCCTGACCCACAAATTGTGAGCCGTCATTTTTGTTTCAAGTCATTGCATTTTGAATGGTTTATTTATACAGCAACAGATACTTAGGAAGTATTCAGAGAATTGAGATGACATCATAGTGAATATTGATGAGGTCCATTTGTGGGGATTGCATGCAAGCAAACAAACCTAGAAGAGAGATTCCTCTAGACATTTCATCTCTTTCCAGAGGAGAGTAATAGACACTCCAATTCAAGAAGATCAGTGTCCAGGTCACAGCTGTCTGCCTGAGTCTCTGTGCTTTTTGCTAAATCTCAGCTCCCCTGCAAAGAGACTTCCAGTAGGTAGGGTCCAGCACTCCAAACCACACAGGTCTGAATCTCCATGATGCACACAGGTTGGGCTTAAGCCAGGACTTGCTGCTGTCAATTCCAGTATCTCTCTTGTTGCATCTCTGATTTGCCAAATGCTCCTTCTTCATCACCATGGTGACAAAGAAGTGGCAGGTAATGTTGATCTCCCACCAAATGTAAACCTAATCAATGCTACAGTTGTCTCTGGCTGAGAACATTCAGGATGAGAATCTCATGGTAAGTACAACTATAATTTTGGGGAAAGAAAAGAACCCACTGGAATGCAGCTTTGTAGATAAGAGTACAAACTATTTTAACAAGTTAGAAAATTTATCAGTTGCTCAACCCTCAGTTTTTATCATACAGACAATAAAATAAAGAAAATTAACTTTATTCATCATGAATGACTCCTGGCCCTGAAACCATGGATGACTCCTAGATCTGAAACCAGGGACACTGGTGGAGTTCAAGCTACCTTTAGTGGTTTTGTGCTTTTTAGTTTGTCCTCTAAAGATAAAAATAATAATAAAAAGATTTAAAAAAAGATAAAGGCTTATGAAAGGAGTCTTAAGAAGTGGCCTGAATTTTGAGGTAATAAGGGAAAATGCTGTTAAATTGATGAGTATAACAAACTCTATTTAAGGACTTTATCAATCCTTTCTCTGTTATTAGGAAACATGGTGTGAAATTAAACTTTCTTCCAATTTTTTGAAGTTCTTTTCTGTCTTTTTTTTTAAAACTAAATGGTATTTCTGAATAGAAAATACACTGGTTTAATTTATCCAGAAATGATTTTAAAATCACATTTGTTATGCCCCTTCACTAAGTAGGAATGCTCTGGATGGGTATCAAATTGATGTTTTTGGATTCTGTTATGGTGGAGTCTATGTTCTAGGAGACTCACAAGCTCTCTATGAGAACTTCATATTTTCTGTGTTAATTTCTATGAGTTTATAAGAAAATCAATATTAGCCTATTCTGAATTGCCTGAATAACTACATTATAGTAAAATACTGCCATGTGCTTCCAGTGCCTGTGTTTATTTGAATTGAATTGCATTTTTTTTCAAGATTGAACCCAGAGACACTCTACCACTCAGCAAAACCCCCAGTCCTTCTTATTTTTAATTTTGAAATGGTCTAAGTTGCCCAGGCTGGCCTAGAACTTGAGATCCTCCTGCCCCAGTATCTCAAATCACTGGGATTATAGGAATGTACCTCTATGCTAGCTTGGAATTCAATTTATAAATTTGTTTTTATTCTATAATTGCATAATAGTTTCACTTCAGTCCTCATTAAATATTTGCATATATATTACTTTCTTAAGCTCTTTTCTTTGTGCCAGGTACTGGTCTAAACAGTCCCTGCAACTCAATGAAGATACTGCGATTATACTCATATTGCACATAGGATAGACATTGTAATGCCTCAAGTATAGAGACATTAAAGCATAAGTAACAAAATATTCAACTCAAAATTCCCTAAATAATAATAGAGGTTTGTTGACTCATAATAAAAGTCACAAGTTTCAGGTGTGGTTTGGCCATTGTGGTGGGTCACTTTCTCTGCAATTACCTTGTCTTGATCAAAGTCAATATGTTGCTTCACTTTCTTCTTGGTTTTGTCAGGATCACAAAATGGCGGCCTCCATCTGTCAGAATCAGCATTTCCTTGTCTGTCTCTAGGGAGGGAGTCATTTCCACAACTTCTACTGGCTTTGCTGTGATTGGGTCACACTTAATGGTGAGTATTCCCTGCACGGAATGATTTAGACTTGACATCATCACTGTGTCAGCTGGGATGGGATTATCATGACTGGTTCCTTGGGTCACCAAGTGTATCCATGTAGTTGAGGGAATTTTATTCCCATGTGAACTACTTGGCTGTTACACAGTGGATGGTGGCTAAAATGGGGCTGAGGGGTGGAAATAATCACAGTTCTCACCCTGTTTAGTAAGTTGTCAAAGGTCATGTGGTTAACAGATAGTATCTAGAATTTCAATCCAACTTGATTCCCTTAGCATCTGTATCACAAATCTAAGTAACTTATATTAAAAATCATGAAACATCAAATCCATTCAATATTCGGTTGTAAGAAATTGAGAGAAAAATGGGAATGATATTTTAAAGGCAGAAAGAAAAACGATTCTGTATTAGTTATCTGCTACTGTGTAACAAATCATCCCTAAACTTTCATGATTTCCGTAGGTCAGGAATTCAGGAGGGGCTTAGCTGGGTGGTTCATGCTTCTGTTTCTCATGGGGACATGGCCAGACAGTGACTGGAGCTGCAACAGCCAAGGCTGACCAGACATCTCCCTTTTTTCATGTTGTCCCTGGGACTTTCCATGCAGGCGCTCTGCATGGGATACTTTGATCTCCTTTTTAGCATCGTGGCCTCAGCTAATAGGTAGTTGATATGTCGAGCCAGAATTGCAAAGGCAGGTGACCCAAGAGAACCAGGGAGAAAATGTATAATTTTCAGGACTTAGTCTCTAAAGTCATGTAATAACCTTTTCATCAGAGTTATAAACCCACCCAAACTTAAGGATCAGAAACTGTGAACCCAACTCAGTGTGGGAGCATTGTCAAAGTCACATTGCAAGAAGGGCATGTGGGACTTTGTGGTCACCTTTGGAAAATAGAATCTCCCACATTTATATACTTCTATTCTTCAGGATTCTCAAGATCTTTCACACAGAATTAAAACTTAGTAAGTAGCCTAAACAGACACTCACAGCTGTCGCTTCCAAATTTCAAGACCTCTTTAAAACATGGTTTTGATGGGGAGTAGTCACTCCTTCCCCACCATATCATACGATGCAAAAATATGCTCCTGCATACCATTTTTTCAGCTGCAAGAGCTTCATTTCTTATGTCTGTGAGTTAGAAAGTGGTAACATTGGGAACTTGGGCACAGATGAGGAAGTTATGTGAATGGCACATCTGGAAGAAGGGGGTTTCCACCAAAATTTGGGAGAAAGACAGGAAGATAAGGAAACATTTAATCCAGGAAATGAAACATATTTTCCTGTGTATGGGAGGGAGGGACACATCAGAGACACTGAGGAGCTGGCTGGTCCTGATTCAGCTTGATTGTAGGCTTGTCAAGGCCGTACAATCTCAGTATTGGGAAAGGGTCTTAAGAAATACTCGCTAATCCATGCTGCAGAAGAATGCAGTCTAAGCATCTCAAACATCCTACTTGATCTGTGTCTCTAGAATCGCTGCAAGAATAAAAGCTTCCATGTCCTAACAAAACATGAAAAATAATTCACATGCTTAATATTAGTGATAAGGACAAGGAACAAGTGTTTCATTATATCCAAAAGAAAGGACATTGAAAAAGGTTTCTAGTTTTTAGGGAATGGAAATAGAACTTAATAATAGAAAAGCACTAGTGTAGATTTAATATGCATAAAATGTCATTGGTAAATTAAAAGTAGAACTGCCATATGATACAGTAATCACATTTCTGGGTATTTATTCAAAAAAAGTAAAGAGAGATTTGAGCTCCTATGTTCACTGTGGTGTTAGTCACAAGAGCCAAGAGGTGGAAATAACCTAAGTGTCCATCAGTCACTTAGTGAAAATGTGGTATATGTCTGCAATGGAATTGTTTTTTTACCTTTATTTAGTTGTTTCTATGTGGTGCTGTGGATCGAACCCAGTGCCTCATCTGTGCAAGGCAAGCACTCTACCGCTGAACCACAACCCCAGCCCTGCAATGGAATATTATTCTGCCATAAGAAGATGCTACACCAGGGACGAACCTGGAGGTCATTATGTACGTAACCAAAGAGGGGCAAATACTACATGGTTTCTTTTATTAAGGTAACTAAAGTAGTCAACTCATAGAAACAGAAAGAAGAATGGTCATTGCCAGGGACTGGGAAGAGAGAAATGGAGAGTTGTTATTCAATGGAAATAGTTTCAATCATGCAAAGTGAAAAAGTTCTAGAGCGCTACACAACATTGAACCTGCAGTTGACAATGCTGTACCATGCACTTCAGAGTTTATTAAGATGGTAGGTTTCAGGGTATGCATTTTTCACATCAAACTATCATTGGTAATTCATTTACTCCATATGTTGTCTCTATGTTTAATTTTTATAAATATAGTGTTATAATGACATTCATATGTTTACTTAAAATTTCTCCCTTCCCACCCTATTTTTGCCTTAGCATTTCTCAAAAAATAAACCATACCCAGGGCCCTTAGGAAACTAACTTTCATGATGCGGGGGTGGGACACTACACAAATAATGGCTTCTTAGGGTAATTGTATGTGGTTGTGATTTAGAAAAATTGACTATGTGCATCTGAGTCCATAATGTGAGCAATTTTCTGAAAATGTTTTACCGTAGAAGACATGGAACTAAGTGGGAGTTCTTTTAATTAATTGCTTGCATGGTTGGTTACCCTTTCATTGCATATGTTTGCAACCAATTTTCAGAAATAATTTTTGCACTTCAATTCAAGCACACAAGGTCAGGAGAATGACTCAAAAAATAAGCTTGCAAGAGCAGAATGTCAACACTGCTAAAATTATTCCAGGTCTCAAAAAACATTTTTCACTAAGGTGGCTTATTCTTTTTTTTTTTAAAAAAAGTACTTCATGCTTTAACAAAATCTACCTTCCATTTCTCCACAATAGAATAAAAAATGTATTTTTAGACTATAAGGAAGGCTTTGACACTTTCTGAAGAGACCAGTGACCATGAACTTTCTGAACCAGGAGTTTCTGACTTCAGTTTGTCAGTTTTCCCTTTTGTTGAAAATGAATTTTATCATTTATGGGGGTTTTGTATTTTTTAAAAAATCTAATTCTTTGAAGTATTTGCTAGATCAAGAAGCTTTTGAGGATGGGTAGAAAGAGTATCAGGATTCTGTAAAGATCTCCACAGCTTACTGCATCCAAATCCTCAAGGATGGACCATTCTTATCTTGTTTCTTTTTCACATGAAGAAGAGGAGGCTTGTAGTCTGAGGCCTGATCTGACAATGCTGTAGTATACTGTAAATTCAGACTAGAAGCCAGAAAACCTGGGGCACTTGGTTGCAGCAACTATGATCTTGGCCTCGGTATCAGTCAGCTCAGGCTGCTATAACAAAGAACCACAGTCAGAGTGGCGGAAACCGCAGAGGTTTATTGCTCACAGTTCTGGAGGCTGACAGTCTGAGATGGAAGAGCCACTTGATGTGTTGCTGTTGCGGGGCTCTTTCCCTGACCTGCAGACAGCTGTTGTCTTACTGTGCCCTTACCTGGTCTTTCCTCAGTGAATGTATTTGGAGAGAGAGAGAGAGAGAGAGAGAGAGAGAGAGAGAGAGAGCTCTTAGTTTCTTCTTCTTATAAGGTCCCTAATTCCATCATGAGGACCCCAGCCTCATGATCTCATCTAACCCTAACTGCTTCCCAAAGGTCTCACCTTCAGATAACCACATTGGGAGTAGAGGCTTTGGTGTTTAAATTTTGGAAGGATTCAATTTGGTCCATAGCAGCCTCCTTAGTTACCTTTCTTCTGGAAGATACTCTGAGCTCTGATTTCTCTGGAATACTTTCAGGAAAGGAATTATTTCTCGGCATCTTGGTTTTAATATCTGAAAAGTGATTTTTGCCAGTAATTTCTCAGGAATGTCAATGTTTATTCATCTAATTTCTTGTTACAAAAGAGCAAATCTACTTGATTCTTTAGCTATAAAAGTTTACCCGAGTTTTATTTTAGTGCCTGTCATCATTTTTATTGAGAAATTATTATTACAAACATGTGTTCTTGTTATTTTTCACAATTCCATTTAACTTGTGGGGTCCACTTGTCATAGAATGAGCTGCAGTTTAGATGTCTCAGGATCTTTTTTAGAAGGTTAGGTGTCTAGAAGCCTAGATTTTGACTCTGGTCTGGAACTTGCAAAGCTAAACTGTCAGTTTTTCCTACCTTTAAGAGTCCCTTCAGCTGGGCACTGTGGTGCATGCCTGTAATCCTAGCAGTTTGGGAGGCCAAGGCAGGAGGATCACAATTTCAAAGGCAGCCTCAGCAATGGTGAGGTGCTAAGCAACTCAGTGAGACCCTGACTCTAAATAAAATACAAATTAGTACTGGGGATGTGGCTCAGTGGTCCAGTGCCCGTGAATGCAATCCCCAGGACCCCCGAAAAGAAGTCCCTTCCCCCTGTAATATTGGGGGGAATGGATCTTTCCCATCTGCTTCCATCTGCTCTTGGACTTCTCAGAGCTGTGTCCACCTTTTCTACTTTGGACTGGACTTCATAGCTGATCTCAGCCTGGAGCCCATTGACTGCATTGCTCTTGATCTCTGCACATGTGTGCTTGAGTGACAGAGTGTGTTTATGCATGAAAGGATGTTGATTGCACAGGATAAGATTATCTAAAACCAGCCAACTTAGGGAAGGGGGAATGTATTGAATCCCATAACAAAGGGTGGCATAAAGGTTCTCTACCACTTGGGTCTGGCACTTGGGTGAGGCAGAAGAATCACAAAAGTCAGGCAAAGCAGTTTCATTAATCATGGACAGGCAGCACGGATGAACAGAAGTCTAGGGGCCATGGTGAGTCAGTGCCCAGGGCTCGGGAAAGCTGCCTAGGGTGAAAAGGGTCTCCTCTGCACATGTTCCATGTTGCATGGTGGCTCAATGACCCACAAAAGCATCCCACTGTGGGTTTTATACTTTAAATGAAGCAGGATGTACTGTACCAGGACAGAAAAAACATAGCCTGGGCTGTCCCAGACAGCTCCTCCTTATCTCAAACTTGCATTCTTAGTACATTCTAGTTTTCCTGAGAATTTCAGGCAGGAGGTGAAAGATCTGGCTGGGAAAGGATATTTGGGGACCTATCCTGCAAGTAGTAAGAAGAGGGATGCCCAGAACTAGGTCTCTGTCTTTTCTCATGCAAGTGGGCACACCATTACTATCCTAAATTGTCTATCCTATGAGGAACCATAGGATTGGAACTATGGCTGCTGGTGGCATTGGTCATACTTATTCCTGACTTACCCATCTGAGAGGAAAGGACTTCTCCCAGTTTAACTGAGCAAAACTGGATATGGGTTCGATTGACCTGCTTGTCTCCTGGCCAGCTTGATGAGCACTAGGGCCAAGAGCTTCCCTAGCACTCTTGTGGTCATAGGGATGCCTCAGTTCACACATGGACCACCTGCAGGAGGGAAGAAGTTTCCCCAAAGAAGAAGAGAGAGTACCCACCATTACTGCAGCAGGGCTGGCTTGGGGACCACCCTCATTTCTTAGTCTGTTTTTCCTCCAATGAGATAGGTCTCACGCCTCTTTTTATAGTTCAAGGAGCTTCTCTTCAGAGCCCAAATAGTTTATGGGTAGATCAGATTTTATGGAAGGGATGGGGAAAGCTAAAGAGCCCACCGCCACATGTTGGGAAGAACTGAGAACCATGTGCTGACATTGCCCAAGGTGAGAGGGCAAGTGTGGGAGGTGGTCAGCCTCCCACAGGGGGTGCTCTTCTGGTAAAGGCAATTTCTGCCCTCGGCCCCCCAATCTTTATGCCACCTGCATCTTTCTTCTAAGCTCCACCTTGAAGTTCCATCTGCCATTTGGAAACCCTGTCATGGGGATTGTTATGCTTCAGGCTACTCCTTTCTCCTCCTAAAGCTGCTTTCACAACGTCAGCAAGTCAGCCTAGAAGTGGCGTCCCAGGGGCTCAGGGAGGAGCAGGCTGTGAACACCCAGGCTCTCTAGAATTGTCCAGGCAATGGACTTTGGTCCTGCAGTCTGCTTATATCCTTATGATCCTGTCCTGGAAGACTTGCCAAGACAGCTGTCTTACCAGTGAGAGCTGCAGCAGTGTGTTTTTATTTTCCTGATTGTCTTGCAGAAAGAAAGAAATTAATATTTTCCTCATAGTTTTTAACTACAAGTCCTACTTACTCACAATAGAATTCTGTTCACCTTGAATTCCAAAAAGTCTCCTGTTGGATCTGTAGGGAATAATAAATAACTAGACTCAATGGTTGGTCCCTTGGCTACTGAAAAGACCCTGTTAATAAATTGAATGTTCTGTTTATGGGATTAACTTCTTAAATGAGGTTCGGGCTTCCTCATCTCTGACTGGGGAAAAGAGGCTGCTGCTGTTGTTTTTCTCTCTATTATGCAAGTCATTTTTACTTTGGGTGTTCACAGCAAGCTTAAAAATTTCTTTGAAGTTTATGAACTAGTATAAACTTTTCATTCTACTCTATTATGTATCCATTTATTTTATTTAATGTTTATTTTCACTACTGAGGATGGAACTCAGGGTTGCTTTACTACTGAGCTATATCTTCAGCCCATTTTTATTTTTTACTTTGAGACAGGGTCTTGCTAACTTGCCTAGATTGGCCTTGAACATGTCATCCTCCTGCCTTGGTCCCCCAGGTCACTGGGATTATAGATGTGCACCACTGTGCCGTGTTCTATTTACTTGAAATAATATTTTAAAGCACTTTCTATTGAGGAAAAGATTTTCTCAAGATACAAGATATGTCATATTATTTCCAATTATTCTCTACCTTTGAGTAATTCTTGGCATTGAGTTTGAGAAGCACTGCTATGTGAAATGACATCTTTATAACCTCCTGTC
>JAJEJO010004280.1:5945-20610 GCA_020662805.1 Glaucomys volans | reverse complement strand
CCAGTCTCCAATTTTCTGGAGCAATCTTGAGAGCTCAAGACATTGTAAAATTGTGTCTTCCAGATCTTAGGGGTAGTGAATGGCAAAGAATTTTCCAGACAGGTTTAGGATAGTTGGAGTGCATGATAATGCTCTTTGGAATGTGCAACACCCACCTTCTTTCAGTGACTCCCTAACTTGGGGCTTCCACTTCAGGCACTCACTGGCCTCATGTGAACCATTGATTTAGATTTTCTTAGCTGAATGCAGTACCACCCACTTCCAGGAGCTCTGAATGTTACTCTAGAAAGCAGGGGTGGGGAGTGAATAGCCCGGGTTGGGTGTGTACCTGAGTCAGAACGTCCCCATGCCTATGCTCTGGATCTGGTGGATGGGTTTTTCTGCCCAGTATCCATTCACTCTTTTCTGATTACCTCATCCAATGTTTCAGTGACCAAAACACCTGACAAGAACAACACAGAGGAGGGAAAGTTTATTGGGGGCTCACAGTTTCAGAGATCTCAGTTCACAGATGGTCTATTCCATTGCTCTGATCTGAGGTGAGGCAGAACATCATGGCGGAAGGGTGTGGAGAAGGAAAGTGGCTAGGTGGACATGGCCACTAGGAAGCAGAAAGAGAGCTCTGCTCACCTGGGACAAAACATAAACCCAAAGGCATGCTCCCGGTGATCTACCTCCTCTCGTCACACCCAATCTACAAATAGTTACCCCCCAGTTAATCCATATCGGTGGATTAATCCACTAATTAGATGAAGGCTCTCATAACCCAATCATCTCACCTCTGAACTTTCTAGTGTTGTTGCACATATGAGCATTTGGGGGATACCTCACATCTCAAACACCCATATCCCCTGGGGAACCACCAATAATAGAACTCAATTCCATCTCCCTCAGGGAGTTTTGATTGCTTCGAGGTGTGAAACATAAGACTGGAGTCATATGTTCCACCAGGATATCCCTATTCCCTGACCAGGGATCAAATGTGATACAGTCAGAGCAAATAAAATGAAAATCTTATTGAGCTTAAAGCCTAGAATACACAGTCTAGAGCCTCTGTAAAAAGTGTCTCAGGAAAAAGGACAAAATCTGAAAATAAGGCCAAAACAATAGAATCGGCCATTGTTAACAGACCATGTAAAGAAGAGAAATGGTTCTAGCCACACTGTTGGGCTTTTACATATCGGTGCTTGAAGCCAACACTATGAAGCCTTCACTACTTGAAGCCTGAACTTTTCAGCTATCTTAGCTAGGAAATTACTTTTTCTTTCTTTCTTTCTCTGTATCTCTGTCTCTTTTATTTCCTAAGTCTATTTGGGTCAGGTTTTGCTCTTTTGGAACTGAATGAATTCTAGGTATATGTTCCATGTAAGCAAAGGTCTTGCTTCAATGGGCCCTGGAAGAAAAGGTGCCACGCCCACTGCTGTTCCCCTCAGTGCCTGACACGGTTCCACTGGGAATAATGAAGATTCTTGCATGGTCGAATCTTCTGGGAAATGTGGACGTGGCATGCTCCTTCTGGCTCTTGTGTTGTTCTTTTTGTTATCAATGGTGTAATATTTGGGTGTTTACATTTACAAATTTCCAAGGAAAATTAAACATTATATGAATTAGAACATAAAAACAAGACTGTTTTCCCCTTAACTAGTTTCATATGTAATAAGACTCTAAGTAATAAGGAATCTTATGAAAAAATCCAGCAAGAGGTACTGTTTGCCCTTAGGGAAACAGCTACCGCTCCTAAGTGGCCTGAAGCAGCTCAGTTAATTGATGATTCAGAGAAAGCTCAGAAAGAAGCTCCCTATTGTTGCTGCTGTTCCCACCGTACAAGGGCCCCCCTCCAGCTGACCCTCCACTTTCCTATACAGGTGTATATTATGATGAAGGAAAATGAATAGTTTGGAAAAATGGCAAATGGGTCCGAGGCCACTTGGGCTCATGAAAAGGTTAGCATGTAAAGGTTAGTTTAATATTACCCACAGTAAAAACAACTAGAAAGTATTGCTTAAAATATGCTTAGTTAAAAATAAAAAGTGCATATGGGTCAGTAGGATCTTAACAATGGCTAACTGTGACCTAATTGTAATGACTGTGCTCTGTGAATTAACTTCTCACTTCTGTAAATCATTAAAGTTTGAGTTGTAAGCTAAAGTACATAAATCCCCAGAGATTGTGAATAAAGTAGATTTAGATTTAGCCTCAGAACACTTGGTATCTCTGTATGCTATTTCTCCATTGTGCTGAAGCTTCCCCTCCACCCAGGACCCCCAACTCCTGCTAGGGCTGGACCCCAGCAAAAAGCGGCCAGTGAGAGTCTGCAATGGCCATCTGGATGGCCAAGGACCAAGCCCCATGACAGGAAGTACATCCTGCCATTCCCATTGAGTAGAACGTGACAGGTGCCTTGGGTTGGTGGGCCATGGGAGTTATTTCCCATTCTTGCCTTTCCCAAATGGTGGCTTATGGCAGTTATCTTATCATCTTTCCACCATTGTTCATTGAGTGTGTCAGGGACTGTTAAAATGATAATTTGGATCTGGACCACTTTCTTTTGGAGAAGTAGTGAGTGTATTTTAAGAATGTACAATTTTCCAGGTGTGGGAGTATATGGGTGTGTGTGTTCTGGGTGGACTGTAGCAGATGTCAGTTGTATCTTTCCACCCAGTGCTATTTGCCCTTATTTTGACAATCACATGTAATTTCCCTCTGGGAGGTCACTCCGACCCTCTAACTCTTTCAAATCATCAAAGAGACCCCTCTAACATCATGGTATAGGGCAACTCCTTACAAGAAAATTCCAGAACAATTTACTTCGTCCCTTATGTCTTCTCAAAGAAGCTGGTTTGAGGAAAGGAAATTTACCAGTGGGATATTAGATATTTCTAAAAATCAAAATCCTTCAAGTAGTGAAGACGCAAACATGGATGGATCCAGTGCTCAGTGACCAGAAAATCTAATTGCCCTCATCTGGAGAAACTGAGACAAACCAGAGCAGCGAAAGCTCCCAGTTGATGAGGTCAGTTCTATCCTTGAAAGATTTGAATCCCAAATCTAATCTGTGCTAATAAAAGCTGGAAATCAAGTTGAGAGGTATCACCACAGAATGTGGGAAGATGACCTGAGGGCTTTTGTCTTAGACTCCCTCCTTCTAGAAAAAAATAGCACTTAATGGATGTCTCTTCCCCAGAGTCTGTAAATAATTGTGTGTGCCTGTGTGTGAAATAATTAATCAGTAAATTTAAAAGTTGTTTTTGTGGTTCAGTTGACTGACAGCTGGTGTTACACTCAAATACACAGACAGCCTTCTTCTTGTAGTTTCCATATGCTCACAGCCAATCAACTTGGACTGAAAATATTTTTTAAAAATTACATCTGTATTGATATGTATAGACTGAGAGTGCACATGTATGGGCAAGTGTGTTAGAGCGAGATCTTTCCCTGGACAGACCCTTCATGCCACCTCCTTACCAATGGACAGTAAAGACAATTCTCACTGATAGCCAGGCCTTCTCGGGGGCTATTGCCAAGGTAAGAGAGATTGCCCTTGTTCTTTGTTTAGCTGTTTGAAAGTATTTACTTTTAAATGATCTCAGTGAAAATGAAAGCAATTGAATTCTGCCACAAAAGTTGTCTTGTCTTTAATCAAAAGTGTCATGTGAAATAAAAACTTATGCCGGGCTCGGTGGCGCACACCTGCAATCCCAGCACTTGGGAGGTTGAGGCAGGAGGATCGAGAGTTCAAAGCCAGCCTCAGCAACTTAGCGAGGCCCTAAGCAACTCAGTGAGACCCTGTCTCTAAATAAAATACAAACTAGGGCTGGGGATGTGGCTCAGTGGTGGAGTGCCCCTGGGTTCAATCCCCAGTACCAAAAAAAAAAAAAAAAAGATGACTTGAGCTATGGTGCAATTAACTCCACGGCAACTGGTTTACCCACTTTCACCTGTTTTCTGTGTCTTCTCTATCACTATCCCACCATCCTCTCCTCCTTTTATTCACTCTATGGAACCAGAATCCATATTGGAAAAGACCTGTAGTCCTAGTAGAACCATGGCGTTGTTGTGTAGTAGGGCTCAGCAAATATTTGATTAGTAAATGGAGATGTGCTGATTTACATATTTTTGGTAGACATTTAGAACATTCTTAGACATCTAGAGCATGAGTTGAGATGGGCCTCACTTCTTTAATTGGGAGCACTGCTTTACAACATAGAATTTATCTGGGATTCTATTTCCTACTCCAAGTCTGTTCTGGGTGTACACCTCCTCGCTGGTGCCTGGTCTGAGCTAAGGCAGGTCTCTCAAAAGCACTGGGTCTCAGAACTTGCACCTGAGGTTATAACTTCTTGAAAACCATTATATTCAGTTTTATATGTGCTCATTCTTACTTTTGGACACAAGAAATGCAAATTAAATGTACAAAAGAGAACCAAGTAGGTTTGCCTCCTAAGCGGAACAATTTGGTAACTACTGACAAAAAAAGAGAAATTAGACCCATCTCCTTCATTACAGAAAGCATATTTTATGTAAAGAGTCATTTTATGCAGTCATTTAATTAATCTGATACTTCCATACTGTCTCTATTATTTTTGTCTAGTGTTGGAGTGTTGGACTTGCTTTTGGTTTTAATTTTCTTTTTGTTGGCATGATTTTGCTGAATCTGATTTCTAGATTTTTCCTATTATCTTCCTCAAATTCAGAATATGGGCTGAGTAGAACATGAAAATACTGTTACGTTCCCTAAGTGTCTCTAAATCCTTATCTGTGGCCTCATTTAAAGACCAGTGATGATGAATATGTGCCCTAAAAATGGATGATCCTCTATGTGGGAGAGAGAAGTACACTGTCGTCTCCTTTTTCCAGGTGGGTTTGGCTGTTATTTTCAATAATATGGCATATGGGTGATCCCAAATAGACAGTATGGGTCTTAATGTCTTTGTTTCTGACTTGGTAGTGAATCAGTTTCCTTATTAGACTAAGAAGTACTACCAGTGTTTGAGCAAGACAGTTCTTTGGTGTGGGGGATTGTCTTACGCAGTGTAGGCTGTACAGCATCCTGGGGTCCTCTCAGGTGTCTGTCTCACCGGCCATTTATCATTACAGTCCAAACTGCTCCCACACCTCCCACACCCCTCACTGTTGCACTAAAGGAACAAGGATTTATTTTTACATGGAAATGCCCATAAACCTTCTTGAAGAATCCTGGGGGGCAGACAGCAGATAAGTAATGCCCATTCTCCACTAGAAGCAGCTTATTCTACAAAATGTGGTTTGTGCTCTAGATTGGAAAACCTCTTAGTTCAGACCCACAATGGCTTCAGAAAAAAATTCTCCTAAGGGACTACACATGCCTAATTTCATTTCAAGGTTTGACTTTGTCTCTAAAGTTCTTCCTAACCATTCTCCTTATGGGGATTGGATATAGATACATAGACCGCAAATGAACTTTCCCCAAGATCAGGTCTGATCTGTGTGGAGCTTGGGTTGAGTCTCTGGATTCCCTTGGCCTGGACTAATATCATGGGGTGGGGCACTGTTATGATTTGGATATGAAGTGTTCCTCAGAATCTCCTGTGTTGATCCACGAATATTCAGAGGTGAGATGATTAGATCACATGAGCCATAGCCTAATCAGTCCATTCCAGTTTGAAAGGACTGGGTGATACCTGTAGGCAGGTGAGGCAAGGCTAGAGGAGGGGAATCTCTGGGCCTTACAAGGGTTTATCTTTCCTGCAGCTACTCCCCACTCGATCTCTGCTTCCTGGCTGCCAGGAGGTGAGCAGTAGCCGTCTGTCATGCGCTTCTGCTATGATCTTCTGCCTCACCTTGGGCCCAGGGCAATTGATGTGGTTGACTATGGAGTAATCCTCTGAAACTGTGAGCCCCAAATAAACTGTTCTTCTTCTAAGTTGTTCTTGCTGGGTATTTTGATTACAATGATGCAAAGTTGACTAAAACAGGCACTATTATTCACATGTACTTTTTAGTTTCTCTGTAGGCGTCTCAGTATAGGGTGGCTACTGACCATGTGGCCTGTGTTATATGGTGGTGGTGGGTGGTGAAGAGATCCTGGCTTGGTTAGGAAACAAAATTTCCAAAACTAATGAAAACTTAAGGAACAAAATGCTTATTATATGTGACTATCAAAGTGAAGCATTGTTTTAGAATGTTGTTGACATGGGTCTTGGAACTGTATGCTCATAATCATAGTGCTCTCATGGGTGGAAGTAAATTCCAATCTAGGTTATTTTTAGAGAAAATTGTAGTTCTTTATTTCTTCTAAAATAGAATGGATCATATTCCCAATGCCTTTGTGGCTGTATCATGTTAATGAAGATTGTACAAATACATGGCCCTAACTGTGGTTAGGTATGTATTTATACGAGAGGGCAGGTGGTTGGTACATGTATAGCTCTTTCTGAAAAAGTTTTACATTCACTTGTTGAGTATGTGTTATGGGTAACACTTTGCTAAGTGCTGAGTATATACAAAAATCATGACCAATAAGATATATTTGTTCCCTTCCAAACGAGAGTTCACATACACACAAAGGGCAGCTAAGAAGAAATGTAAGGAAGTTTAGGTTAATGGACTAAATAGTTTTAATCCATTTTGGGTTGCTATAACAAAATGCCTGAGGCTGGATACTTTTTAAAGAAAGGTTTATTTCTCTCACTGCTCCGGAGGTCCAAGAGCATGGTGCTGGCATCTTCCTGACTTTGAGGCCCTTCTGTTGACATTGCAATGTGACAGATGGTAGAAGGGTGTGCTGGGGGGATTGGCCACAAGGTGAGACAGGAACTCACTGTCTCACCATGACAGAGAGCCAAACTCACTGCCTCACAAACACCTCTCCTGGTACTAATCTAGGCCCAGCAGAGGCAGAACTCCTATGAGGCAGTATTAATCCATTCATGAGGGTGGTGCCCATGGTCTAGCTGCCTCCTATTAGGTCCCACCTCTTAAGGATCCCACCACCTCCCCACACCTCCACCCTGGGAAACAAGGATCAAGCAAATGAACCTTTGGGGGACACACCCAAACCACATCCAAACCACAGCAATGGTCAGTGTGCCAGTGTTCAGAGAGCATTCTGTTGGCAATGGCCATATCATATGCTGTGGTGTAGATGCCTGGTGTCTCCCAAAAGCTCATATGTGAGAAAATGCAAGAATGTTCAGAGGTGAAATAATTAGGTTATGAGAGTCTTAATCTAATTGATTGACTCAGGGGCACTTAACCACTGAGCCATATCCCTAGTCCTTTTCTGTGTTTTGTTTAGAGACAGGGTCTCACTGAGTTGCTTAGCATCTTGCTAAGTTGCTGAGGCTGGCTTTGAACTCTTTACCCTCCTGCCTGAGCCTCCTGAGCTACTGGGATCATAGGTGTGCACCACCATGCCTGGCTTAATTCACTAATAAGGATTAATTGGGCAGTAACTGTAGGCAGGTGGGCTGAAGCTGGAAGAAGTAGGCCACTGGGGGTGTGCCTTTGGGGTTTATATTTTGTACCTGGAGAGCAGAACTCTCTCTCTCTCCCTCTCCCTCTCCCTCTCCCTCCTGTTGCCAAGTACTGAGCTACTTTCCTCTGCCACACCCTTCCTCCATGATGTTCTGCCTCACCTCTGGCCCACAGCTGTGGAGTGAGCTGACCATGGAAACTCTTAATCTATGAGCCAAAGTAAACTTCTCCTCCTCCACATTGTTCTTGTCAGGTGGCTGGTCACAGCAATACCAAATCTGACAAAACCATCACATTAGCTTTGTCTTTAAGCCACATTACTACTCATGCCACAATAGAATCGTCTCCACATGGATTTCCATGGAATCATTCCCACACATTCTTCTAACTGCAGATTCAATGTTTTAAGATAAAACCTCCTGCATTATCATAATTTTTTCCAAATAAATGAAAACTTGAGTTACATGAGCACCTTTGGGAACATATTTTTCTGTACAGTCAAGTCTCCTAGGTAACTATGGAGCATTTTGTTACCTTGAGTATAATTAACCTTTTTTTTTTAGATGCATGGGTATTAAACCCAAGCCTCACACGTGCTAGGCGGGCACTCTAATTACTGAGCTACATTCCCAGCCCCAATTAATCATGTTTGATTCCGGGTTTCTAGGCACTTCAATTCCACTTCAGTTCAGCAAGCATTTATAAATGGCCGTTCTGGATAACACTGCTTCAGCGTTACGAGGAATACTTACTGAGTCTCTGCTTTCCCAGGATCACAGGCTAGGTTGATGATTCTCGACTCTGGCAAACCATCAGAATCATCTATCAAGTTTTAAAAATAGATGCCTGGCCTCATTCTGGATCAACTGAATATGAATCTCTGGACTGGGACCCAGGTATCAGTTTTTGTTCTTAGCAGTGCTGGGGATCAAACCCAGGGCCTCACATGTGCCAGGCAAATGCTCTACCACTGAGCTATACTCCAACCTAAATATCTCCTAAAACAAACAAACAACTCCTTAGGTGATTGTAGTGGGCTTCGGGAGCAGGGATCTAGGCAAACACAGACCAAAACTACAATAGCACAATAATAACAACTTGATAACTATAATAATAGAGGTACATTTTGAGCATCCTTAATAACCCAAATCTAAAATCTGAAATACTTCCAAATCTGAAAATATTTCAGTGTCAACATGAGGCCAAAGGGTGGAAAATTCCACAACTGACCTCATATGATGGGTCACAGTCAAAATGCAGGTGCACTAAAAATAACATATAAAATTACCTTCAGGCTACATGTTCAAGGTGTGTATGAAACGTAAATGAATTTCATGTTTAGACTTAGATTACATCCTTAAGGACATAAGTGTAAATATTCCAAAATTTAAAAAAATCTGGTCTGAAATACTTCCAACCACAAACATTTCAGATAAGGGACACTTAACCTGTATAAATAAAATGTAAAGAAAGGCTAGAAGAAGAGATAGATTCTAAATGGGAAATCGAAGAACTATTTTGGAGAGTACAAATTTGGCGCTGGTCCAGATGGCTACAATTTTGAGTTCTTACGTCCCCCTTTCATGATTTTGTTTCCAGTTTTCTCTCCTATTAATTGGCTATTAGCTATCTTTCTCATAGTTGTGTGCGTATGTCTATAGTAACCCACTTCTAACATAATATTTCTGAGCATCTGGGGTTAGAAAATTTAATTTCTAAGTTTGTTGGATTTGAATATAAATTAAGAATAACTAGCTTTTACAGCGAATCTCAGACATCCTGTCATGCAAGAGAGAAAGGAAGCCATCAAGGACTAATGAGGTCACAGATGCCAACTGGAGTAGATTCCCAAAAGCCAAAGAGGGGACAGCTGGAGTATCAATAAGGATGATAAATGCAGTGGATTTAAATACATTAAATAGGTGAATTTCCAAGGCTTTCTAATGATATAAAAGCAAACCAAAACAATAAAAATCAAACCTCAATGTTGAATTGGAATTATCAGGGCACTGATGCATTTTCTATAAATTCATAAATAAAGGGAAGTATCAACTACTTTTATCTCCCTTTCTTCTATTTACCTTTTCAGTGTAAATAGCTATTGGTGGGAGTTCTTCTTCCTTTTAAAGCAGAATTCTGGTTAATATTTGAAGAATAAATATAACAATCACATTTTGCAATCCCTAATGAATCTAGAGACAATCAGCACTAGAGGAATTTTTGGCTGTCTATGGATGGGTGCCAAGCCACCATCATACATGGTCAGCTGGGGTCACTCAAGCAGCTACATTCTTCTGGGAATTTGACCAGGGCTGGGATGTTCAAGATGGCCCTATTCTTCTGTGGGGCCTCGGGAACAGCTGTCAACAGGAAGCCTTGGTTCTCTTCCAGGTGGCCTCTTATTGTTCAATAGTCTATCCTGAGCTGCTTTATACTGTGACTGGCTTTCATGAGGATGTGGCAGATACTGTCCCTGCTGACAGGGCTCTTAATGACTAAACCTAAAAGTGACACAGTTTCATCTCTGCCCCTTCTATTGGAGGAAGCAAGTCACAAAGTTAGTCCAGATTCAGGGGGAGGGGAAATAGAGTCACCTCCTTGATGGGAGGAATGGCTCTCCTTGGGAACAATCTACCACCACCTGCCCTCTGGCCATAAGGATGCACATCCCTTCCACATGCAAAATACAATTACCACCCCTCTGATTGTCTCCATTTTGGTATCAGCTTGAAGTCCAGAATGTTGTTATTTAAATCAGGTCCTCAAGTGCAGCTCCTGTTGATCTGAGACCTCTGAACTAAGAAGACAAGTTATCTCCCTCCACATACACCATGTACAATGGAGAGACTGCGGTAGGCACTTCTGTCCCAGAGAAGGAAGACGGGGATGCATGTGGCAGTCTCTCTTATATAACTCTTATGTATCCAGATAGACACAGGTCACCACTTCCACTTTCTGGAGCCAGAGGTGGGAGGAACTGCTGGTGGTCGAATCATGAATGCTGAAGTCTTTAGGTGAAAAGTTGGTTGGAGAATATGCTGGAGAGGTTAGGTTGACTTGACATGAGTCTTTAATCCAGTCTCAGCAGTACTCACTATGGAACAACCAGAATTATGAGCCTCGTGATGTAGAGCAACAGAAAGTACATAGCATTACCTACCAAGGATTCTGGCCTAAAGACTGATCCTGATCTACTTAAACATCCAGACCCAATGACTAATCTGCAGGAAACACAAGAGCTAGAGGGACAAGTTAAATGGCCCAAAGAGGCAATTAACCAGATCTAGTATGTGGGACATCTTACACGGACAAAAGATCTAATTCCCTTAACAGAGAAGCTGTTAGAGAATACAAGAAAATTAAGAGGCATAACAGTGAAATCCAATGTGTGTACCTTATTTGAATTCTGATGCAAACAAAATGGCTACAAAACCACCCCTTTGAGACAACCAGCAAATTTTAATTATAGTCTGGGTGCTAGAAGATATTAAGGATTATAAATTTTTTTAAGTGGGATAATTACATGGCAGTTGTGTTTAAAAGTAAAAAGACTTTATCAGTGGGGGATGCATACTAAGCTATGTATAGGTAAGGTCCCATAATGCCTGCCGGTGACTCCAAAATTTTCCAACAAAATAAATTGGACAGGGTGAGGGTAGGAAGGTAAATAAAACAAGTTGGTAAAATATTGGTAATTGTGAAAAGTGAAAAATAGTTAAATGGAGGTTATCTCCACCTCTGTACATGTTGAACATGCCTGCAAAAATTTTTTTTAAAAAAGAAAATAGTTTCTGAATGAAAGGACTGGACTTGAGACTCTTCTAAATAGATAACTGACAAGCCAGTTTTCTTGTGCAGTATGTTTGCTAGCTCCCGTGGTCACTCAGGGCCCTGGATGTGGGTTGCTTCCTAATTCTCAGCTGGGTAGGTGGCAAACTGTGGCTGAGAAAAGCTGAGTTTACACTCGTTATTCTTGGGCACTTTTTATTGAGAATAAAGGAATCATTGTTTTATGATTGTTTTATGCTCCTCAATTTACTATGGGGTTCCATCCCAATGAGCCCATTGTAAGTTAAAAATATCATAAGTCGAAAATCATTGTCTACATCTAGGCTGCTATCATTGCTTAGCAACCTAACACACTGCAGAGTGCCAGTGGTTATACCTCATGATGGCAGGGCTGACCGGTCACCATGGTCACTGCAGCTGCCCATCATCACAAGAGGATTGTATGGCATATCACTAGCCCAGGAAAAATATCAAAATTAAAAAATTCAAAGTATGATTTCCAACTGAATGCATGTTGCTTTTGCACCATTTCTAAAGTCAAAAAATCCTACGTAGAACCTTTGTAGTTAGGAACTGCTTTGGACAAATCAATCATTTAGGCAGTTCCTTTTAGAAATTAGTGTTCACTCTTTTAAAGTCACATGTACATATAGTTTTAAAAAGTCCAATAGTTCTACATAATTTACAACAAAAAGAGCAGCTCCCTGCCCACTCCATCCTGGCCTGGATTTCCTCTCACTAGATCTGTGACAACACTCTTAGTTCTTTCTTGTTTATTTCCATATGTCAAAAGAGACAGTTTGTCCTATTTTTT
The DNA here is from genome assembly GCA_020662805.1 of Glaucomys volans. Taxonomy (NCBI): domain Eukaryota; kingdom Metazoa; phylum Chordata; class Mammalia; order Rodentia; family Sciuridae; genus Glaucomys; species Glaucomys volans. Next base: position 8,552 of record JAJEJO010004280.1, on the reverse strand, counting down.
TTCTCTTTCTTTTTTTCAGTTTTATCCATTAGCTTTCAACTGAAGAAAGCAGGATTTTTGCTTGTTCCCCTAGACATATGCAAATTTGCCCCTCTTCATGTTGTCCCAGTAGCAGCAGCTTCTCCTCCTCCTCCTCCTCCTCCTCCTCCTCCTCCTCCTCCTCCTCCTTCTTCTTCTTCTTCTCCTCCTCCTCCTCCTCCTCCTTCTTCTTCTTCTATTTTTTTTTTATCGTTGTTAAATTGGTATTCAGTGTTTGCTCTCTGAGAACCAGGTGCATGCTGTTCACAGCCCAGCCAAGTAGTGAACTCAGAGTCTGTTTTATTCTTTGTGTAATATTTGGATTCTCAGATCCTCCTAATTGTCTCCTCTGCTGATCTGCTCATCTCCTTACTTTCTAGGTAACTATGGCTTCCAATTCCCTACTGGAGCTGTGAAAATCCAGAATGTTCTCAGAATGCTCAAGCACATCAGGTAATTCCTGGTTCCATCTCCTCTCTGCTGGAGATATCCCTTCTAGATAACTTCTCTCCTCCAGCTCCTAAATAATCCCATCATGCTTAGGTTCACTTCACAGATGTCAGTTGGGGCTTCCTTTCGTGACTTTCATTGGCTGCATTTCTGCTTCCTGGAGCCCAGGACTCTCCTTTCCTGATTTTGGTGTTGTACACATTCCTGTGGATTCTTGGGAGAGAGCTTTTTGAGGGGCATTATGAAAGTCATAATGGTATTAGGTGTAAGAGAAGGTGAAGGCCTTGGCCTGTCATGTCACAAGTTGGATTCCTTGTCAGGCAGCCTCTGAGATGCAGATTAGCATGTGGGAGGTTTACTAGGGATGCTCTTGGGATTAACATCCATGAAGGAGGGAGTTGGAATTGGGAAGGAGATTATGAGCTGATTCTATTCTCAGTGGTCCCACAGGATGTCTGGAGCTGGGAGGAAGCTTCAGAGTTGTCCCAGGTCAGGTGGGGGTGGAACTCTTTTTTCTTGAGAATGCAGGTCACCCCCAACATGTGAGACCATGACCTGGACTCACATGAAAAACGACTTCCACAAAAGCATTCATGCGTCTTGCCTTGCAATCCTGCTTACATGGTTCTCAAATACTGCCTCATGCGGGATGAACTGTGTCTCTCCAAGATTCGTATATTGAAGCCCTAATCCCCGGTACCTCAGAAAGTACCCATATTTGGAGATTGGGCATTTAAAGAGGTGACAAAGTTAAAATGAGGTCATCAGGGTGGACCTAACCCAAAAGCATTGGTGTCCTTATAAGAAAAGACGATTAGGATATAGAGATATGTGTACACAGAGGGAAGCCATGTGAAGACGCGTGGAGAAGATAGCATCTCTAAGGTAGGATCTATTTGTATGCTAGGGCTGCCATAACCAGATACCACAGACTGGATGCCTTTAGCCACAGACATTTATTATCTCACAGTTCTGCAGAGGCCTGTCTTCCTGGCATGTAGACAGCCACCTTCTAGCTTTGTCCTCACAGGGACATGTGGAGAGGGAGAGAGAAGGGGGGCATGCTCTGGTGTTTCTCCATCTTCCTATAAGAACACTAATCCTATTGGATTAGGGCCCCACCTTTATGACCTTATTCAACCTTAATTACCTCCTTAAAGGTCCTATTTCCAAATATAGTTACTCTGGGGTTTAGGGCTTTGACTATGAATTTGTTGGGATGGGAGGCAAGGGTGGGATGAGCAGCAAAATTCAGTCCATGGCACAAGGGAAGAGGTCTCAGAAGAAACCAACCCTTGATCTCAGGCTTCCAGGCTCCAGAACTGTGAGTGGAGAAATTTCTGCTAAGTCACATAGCATGACATTTGTTATAGCAGCCTGAGCTTACTGATACACTATACAGAGAGGCCTTTTTCTTCAAACCACTGCTCCAGGGCCTTCTGCCTACTGTTTCCCATCTAAATAATCCTCACCCTTGGCCTACATCACACCTGTTCATCCTTCAAGCTGCATCTTAGATGTTGCTCCTTAGAGGGGCCTACCCTGACTCCTCCAACCTAGATTAAGTCTTTTTGGTTATTTTGTTGTGAAATGCTGCCTTTTCCCTTCATGTCTTTCCATAGCATGTTTTTACATATTTATTTGAGTATGAATTTGTCAGTCTCTTCCACTGGGCTCTACCTTCAAGACAGGAACTGTGTCTATTTTTTTTTAAATTACCACTGTGTTCCCATATATCTAGTATAGTGCCTACACATAGTAAGTGCTCAAAAAATATTTTTTGAATGGATGAATGTGCCATCAGCAGAAAACAGAGAGGGGAAATACCAGACCATCATGAAAGACAAGATTAGGACATATTTTGATGCTACTCTTGAGTCAGGGTTTCTCAACCATGGCATAATTGACATTTGGGGTTGATGATTCTTTGTTGCAGAGGCTTTCCTGTGTGTTGTGGGGTTTTTGGCAGCTTCCTTGGTCTGCCGCAGGAGATGGCATGGACCACCTTACCCCATAGACATAATAGCCAACAACGTCTTCAGACATTACCAAAAATCCCCTGGAGGAGGGGAGGGAGCAAATGGGACTGTTTTCAGGTGGCTGCTGAAGTTTGGAAATAGAGGTTGGTCTCTGTTTTTA